>JAOUQT010303286.1:0-15811 GCA_025769995.1 Xyliphius kryptos | reverse complement strand
GTTAAACTTTCATTAATTTTTGATTCAGGGCCCACAATTTCATCGATTTGAAGTATTTATTTGTTCATTTTACATCATTTGGGTTCATGCTCATAAAACCCACCAAAACAGGAATTAAAAAATTAGAATACTATGGAACAATCAGCCCAAATTTTGCAGGGCAAGATCTTCTAAACAGTAGAAGTAAGGAACAGAATCCAAACTGCTTAAGCTCCAGTGTGAAATATCCACAGTCCATCATGATTTTGTGTGCAATGTCCAGCGCAGGTGTTTTTTAAACTCTGCGTTCTTAAATCCAAATTCACCGCAACAGTCTACAGAATGTTTTAGAAAACTTCATGATTCCTTCTGTTGAGGATCTGTATGTAGATGCAGATTTCATCTTCCAGTAGGACCAGGCTTGATCGCGATGCCATCACAGTGCCTGGCAGTTATGGAAGTCCAGATTTCCTTGATTCTTTTCTTTGTTGTTGGGTGTTGTGCCCCTCATGTTCCTCTTAAGAATACCCCATAGATTCTAGTTGGATGGCCAATCAAGCGTTGTGATGGCATGGGCATCAAACCAGGTTCTGGTGCTTCTGGTGGCATGGGCAGGGCCAGGTCCTGCTGGAAGATCAAATCTGCATCTCCATACGCTGTGGGTCGGCTAATTAAACATATAAACCAATATACTCCTGGTGCTGCCATTCATCCAAGCAGGTCAGTTATTGACACGTTAAAACACAAGTAGCACAATTAGACTGTTAGCTCATACTCGTAGCACTTCTTGCACATTAGAAGCTGCTGACAGAATACAGGCCCCAAACCTGTTCTGTATTGCTGTTTCATGGCATGGCACTGTTTGCGTTCCTTGCACTTGTTCAGCCTGTTTAATACTGTATTTATTCAGTGTTGTAACATTGTGCCTGAGGGACACTAATTCATTTCACTAAAATAAGGTATTGTATATGGTTGAAATCAAACACATACCTGAGATACACTGCTTTACCTCTACTGTCCATGCTTTGTTTAAAATGCCATTTCCCATGTACTAAACTACTTTTACAGAACATATTTAAATATGTTATATGTGCTTTATGCTCTGCGTGTGGAATTTATGCCAACAAATACACAAAATGCAGGTCTTTCAAAAAGATTATACAGTGTGATGTTTCGAAAAAGTATCACCCACAAAACACTACATATACTGTGGAAAATATTAACAGTAGGGGGAAAGGAAATGTCTCCAGCAGTTTATATCTCCTGCCATTTGAGCTCCTCTACACACGTTAGGACAAACCGTGTCCTGTTACTGTACTGTCCTGGCAATGTGGAAACCTTTTCCATTAGCATGACCCTTGCTTCCTCTATCAGTCAATACCAACAGCAGAAATTGCCTTGTAGCCAACACTAGACAGACTGCCTGGACACAAAGAGCCTTGTTGAAAGGGAGGGTGTTGGAGAGCGGGAATAAGAAAGAAGCGAGCGGGAGAGGAGAGAGGAGGGTTTAGTGGGGTTTCCCGGCTGTGCGATGCCAAGGATTCCCCTCGTGTCATCTGGGCCTCGCTGGCCTCAATCTGCCCAGGCGCATTCCAACTTACTGACTTCAGTCAGTCTTCACACACAAATGCTTTCCTGCCCTCACGCTCATAAAAACAAGTGCCAGCCTGTTTACGCACCAGCAGACAGAGGTGGGAAGGGGGGGGGACACACTTCCTAGAAACAGTTCGCAACAACAGGGAACTCCCAACGTGTGACATAGGGATTCTGTCTGGGTCAGATAATATCAAAGAATTTTTTTTTTTTAATTCTAATAATTAAAAATCAGAGCACCTGCTTAATATCTGGCATAATGGCTTCACTATTTATTGTCTTAGGTCTATTTACGCTCACTTTATTAGTTGCAACTCCTTGTTTCTTTAATCAATGTACATTTTTTGCTATGTTCACTGCTATTTTACACCCCACCAACAGTCTATTTCCACGCCTTCCGTTCGAGTGGTTTAAATAGCAACACTGCTTATGAATAAATCTACCCGTAATGGGCGTCGCCGTCGATTCCTTTGCTATCTAGGTAACAGAAAACACAGGTGCACCAATGACTGAAAACAACCAAAATAAATGTTAACAGTCAGAAGTTCATTATTATCTTGTGGTGAATCAACACAGGCGCATTTGTACGCCAAATGGATATACATCATGGATCAATGGATCATGTTCATATTCCGGCCGATCAGATCACAAACAGCCCGCGACTGTTGAACTTAATAACTATGTGTTATTTTTAAACAAGTCAATAAAAAAGTAATGCAATTCTGCCTTTTTCCACATGATGGCAGCCCCATTCACATACTATCTGCCTCTGTGCCTATTCATCATTAGCCTGCTATAAAACACAAATGCATTGAAAAGAAATCAATGTAAAAAAATATCCCTTACTAAGAAATCTATTCAAGTGAAAAACAAAAGTAGTTACACTTTGTTAAGATTTTGCAGTGTCCATCTGAACCTGCACAACTATTTTTTTTTTTTTAATTTGACAGAAGGGCTCCTTGACCTTAAATTTAAATAAATTAAATTTAAGGCATTCTATTATCTCATAATTGTGTTTTTAGAGTTTCTCACATCTATGTGGCTTATATTCGGTTACATTGGCATCTGAAAAATAAAAATAATTGTGACAATGAACAGTTTTATAACAGTGAGTATATCTATATATCCTGAAGATGAAACAATGTCAGAAGAAACTATTGGCCCCTTGGTATCTTCACATTATTAAATTTGGCCCTTTTGTTTAAAAGTTTGGACACTTTTGATATACATAATTTACACTATAATGTGTGTTCTCATTCACAGTAAAATGGAGAACCTCATGGACCAGTGCAGAGTCCAAGTAGCTGTACTGCTGAAATAGCAATCAACCAAATTCAGACTGCACCTGGTTCTTAAAAGGAACAAGTAATACGCTGATTAGTTTGTTTCCTGTTGCACCCAAAACACACCCATGAATAATTAAGTACTAAATAATAATAAGTACATGTGTTTGCACTTTTTGTACCACATAAGGCATACTTTTCCTGTTGTTGCGATGGCAAAGGCACATTAACACATCCTAATTAAATCTGCGCGGTGTGTTGACGGCTCATTGAAGATGGCTTAAAAAGTGCCCTGTGCTGTAGTTTAAACTTTATTAGTCCACTTAATCATCATCAGGTCATTCACCACTCAGTTCCTGTTCATCTACTGAATCAATGACCTTAGAAGACTTTAATCTTCACACAGGATCAAAAAAGAACTTGGATGATTGAACCCATTTACATGAATTTCTTTTGACACCATGCACTTAGAACTGATACAACTCTGAATTTGGACAGAACCTTGACTTTTTATGCACTAGAGACTGTGCAGTCCTGCGAGGATATTACTGCAAAGAACATAGTTCTCTTTCGGGGGGATATCCACTAAACTATATCAGTTTTTCTGTACATTTATGTCCTGCACAGTTGATGCTGTGAGGATGAGACCCCAAAGAAACACGGTCCTCACAAAGTTTCTTCCTCAAAAACCAACAACACCAGAGTGTTATCTTCTTTCCACCGTCACTTCCTCTTGCACTTTGGGGGGTTTAGGTTAAGAACACTGTAAAGCTGCTTTGAGACATTTTACTGTTTTTGAACCCACCACATAAAATAGTTTACAAAAGTTAGATAAAATTGTGTATTCAAATACTTGGATCATAATTATTATTATTGACAAAACTACATAGTAGTATTTAATTAATGATTAACTTTCTTCTAATTTCGTCATTTTACCCTTTGTTTTTCGAGGGTCAGCCACAGCGATGAACTAGCATATTAGATTTGGCGAAGTGTTTTACATCGGATGTTACTAGGTTTGGAACACACAGACTATCAGGACAATTTAGAGCAGCCGATTCACCTTGAACCTATGTTTTTGAACTAGCGGGAGGAAACCAGAGAACACGTCGAAAATCCACATGGATATGGGAAGAACATATAAACACCACCCAGATCGAGATTCAGGTTCAGGTTGGGATTCGAACCTCTATCTCCAGCGGTGAGAGGCGAATGTGCTAGCCAATAAGCCACCGTGCCACCCATTTGATTACTAATTAACAAATTATGTAATTTAACGTTATTGTGTTTTTCATTACTGTCATTCATTTTTTTATTAATTACTACTACCGTCAATATTATTCAATTATATTTAAACATTCAATCAGAGGACGCCTGATTCAATCACATTCGCCTCTCACCGCTGAGAGAGATTCGAATCCCAACCTGAACATTCTTAATATGGGTTTTCTCTGGGTTTCCCTGTGATGTCTGAGAGTAAGTGTGTACCCAGTAATAGTTAGCGCCCAAAAAGCCACCCCCCAATATAAAACAACTTGCATGTAGGTTTATCCAAGAAAGATTGCACAACTATCACACTAAGGCTACTTTGCGCAAAGCAATATTTGTGTAGATGCCTGTACAAATGCTTCAAAGTAAACTGTAATTGCCACATGGACATTTTATCCTTTTATCCTGGTAGCTAGTGGCCTGAGGTACGAGTGTTAACCATTAGTCTTAAAATCCATTTTTTACTATTCAACTTCAAAGCATCCAGACCTGGCTAAAGTGTTTCACAGCAGAACCCAAGTGTGCCCTCATATCCATCAGTGTGAAGCGACGTTCTATGCATCATTGGGCTCTCTCATAATTACAGCTGACGACAGCCCGTTTGAGCCGAATTGCCACATGAACCAGATGTTGGAACATAAAATGCCTCTCTTGGCTACTCAAAATAGCTCAGACCATGCTGAAAATGGAAGCAAGAGTCATGTTTTGGCCAACATAGTGGAAACGAGCGGGAGAAAACAAAATAGAAGAGGCCAAGATGTATGAACACGACACTTTTTTAATATCGTCAAATTAACGTTGGCATTCCGACCTATAATCTATGTTTTAATAAAGACGTTTACAGAACATCTAAAAGACCTAAACAATACACATACAGGACGTTTAACCTACTTTTTAAGTTGGTCATCCTTTTCAGCTATTTAGCTTAAAGCTTTCTACAAGGTTTTGGAGTGTGTTAATGGGAATTTTCCCAGAAGAGAATTAGTAAGGTCAGATAATTAGGACGTTAGGACCTGGCTCACAATCATTTTTTTAGTTCATCCCCAAAAGATTCAGTGGAATAAAGAGTCAGGGTTCTGTGATGCTCAGTCAAATTATTCCACACAAAAGTCACTCAACCATTCCTTTATGGACAGTGTTGGATGCACTGTGGTATTATGTTGAAACAGAAAGACCTTCCCCAAACTTATCCTATTAAATTGTACACAAACAGTTGTCCAAAATAATAACAGTCCAATATGATTAACCAGATAATCACTGTTTTGGGTATAAATTATATAACCACATGACAATCTAAAAGTTGGTGCAGTAGATTCTTAGAAAATCAACAGACTCAGCATTCTTGACATGCATGCTCTTAAGCCTGTGTATTAGAATAATTAATTAAAATGGGTGTGTTTAAAATAAGAGCAGTGTGGAGTTCCATTAATGAGGTCAAGCATTCTGTGAGGAAACATCAAACATTGATTAAAAAGTTTATTGGAGAGGGTAAAGTGCAGACAGTTATAGGATGTTCAGAAAAAAATTTTTCCAATGCTTTAAAACGGAAAGAAAAATCAGAGAGCTGTGGAAGAAAATGCAAAACTTGAATGAATCAAAAAAATAGCCAAAGTGGCAAAGCCCCAGGTAATAGACACCCCAGGATGATCAAAGACAGTCTGAAGTTACCTGTAAGTACTCTGACAGTTAGAAGACATCAGTGTAAAGCTAATCTATTAGCAAGAAGTCCCCGTAAAGCTCTACTTTGACATACAATTTGCTAAAGAGCACAACAGTTCATTAAACAGTTCATCAGTACACTCTGAAGACAGTTAAGCATGGTGGTTTTGCTTACTATGGTGCTGGGCCTATTTACTACATACCAGGGATCATGGACCAGTTTGCATAAGTCAGAATACTGGAAAAGATCAAGACAACTCTAAACACAACAATTAGCGAGCAAAATCTTGGTTCTAGTCCAGTATAACTGAGGTTACGGAGTGGCCAGCCCAATCCCCGGACCTTGATCCGATAGAAAACCGTGCAGTGAAACACAAACATACACACCGAGTGAAGTGACCACACGTGCCCAGAGTGGCTACCTTGTACATGTGCCCTTGGAAAAGCCACCTAACCACAACTGCTTCCCAAGCACCTTCAGTCATACAATAAGGTAGGACCAGAAATCAAACTAGGGACCTTCAGGTCGCAAGGCTGGTTACTAAACCACAAGGCAACGATTACTCCAACTGTTCATACATCAAACCTAGGTCAAAGTGCCTTACACTGGCAGTCAACCTAAACTCATATATCATATCTCATACTTTAACCACAAAGCTACATCACAGAGTATTAAGCTACATTTTCAAATATGCATAAGAAATAGCAATAAGTTTACATAGTATAATGATCACAAAATCCGGGCAGCAAGACTTTGTGGTTAAGATGTTTGCCTCTCAAAACTGGGAATCTATGTTCCTCCCATGTCTATGTGGGTTTTCTTCAGGCTCTCTGGTCCAAAAACATGGATCCATGGTGAGTATGTGTCCAGTGATGGATTATCCATCTAGCGCCCAAAACATTCTGCCCTACCACAAGCTTATGCAACCTTAATGAAGGTATATACAGTACAATGAAAAAGAAAGTTCTGGAGAGGTTGATTTGGGTGAGGTTGCTGAATGACTTAAATGTTAGTTCATATTGTTTAAAATCTTGTGAAACATTAGTATTGTTACTGATATTACAGAAGACCAGAAAAGTATTTTACCATAAAAGAGTTAAAATGCACTAAAGTAATAACTTAAATGTGTTAACTTAAGTGTGAAAAAAAGACTGGCTCGTGAAATAGCATTTGAAATTAAATAAATTATCTCTGTGGTACTTTGTAGTTGTAGCCTTGACAAGTACTTCAAGCTTTTTACCTGAAACATGGAAGGAAAAGCATTGCGGCACCTCCACATCCTGGTGAAACCTTTGACGTTGCATTTTGAGCAGGTCCTTTATTTCCAGCTAGAACATCTTATGTTTGTATGAACTTTTGCCCATTTATCCAGAATAACATTTGTGATGTCAAACACCAATGTTGGATGAAGGGACCCATCTCACAATCTCTGTTTTAAATCATCGTAAGTGTAAGTCCATCGTAAACTGGCGAACGGGGTTGAGGTCAGAGCTCTGTACAGACTAATCAAACTCACCCTAGCATTCATTTAAATAATGGGGCTACAATACATCTGTTACAGTGGCAAACAATCACATATGTGTGAAAAGTAGTAGTTAAGGTGAACCAAAGTTGCCAGTGTAGGCCCTTGAGCAAGGCCCTTAACCACCATTTTCCCCAGAGGTGCTGCATCATGGCTCATAATGTGTTCTAAACCCAGCCATCAAATTTGGATCCTTAAGTTATATGTCATGTTTCATCTAAGCAGTCACAGTAACACCTTGATTCCATTCTTAGCATCTTATTTTCTGCTTAATCCTAAACTAGGGACCAGGGTTGGAGGGGCATTTCTGGGCACACTCACTCACACAGACTCACACACAAACACACACACACAATATAGGGGCAATTTAGAGCAGCCCTGAATTTGGAAACCGAAGAACCAAAAGGAAAGCCATATGTTCACAAGGAGAACATACAAACTCCACTTAGATTAGGATTTGAACTTTTCTTCCTTGTGTCCTTCAGCAGCTCTTTGGTCTTGACCATGGTTGAGTTTGGGGTCTCACTGTTTAAGGCTGTGGATTGGTGTCTTTATTCAGATAATGAGCTGTTCTTTTAATTATTAAAATGCTATCAAAGTACAAAAAATTAACTTAATTTATGTCATAAATGTATTTTTTATTGTAATAAGAGCAAAGCCACACTGCCTCGATACATTTGCATTAAGACAGAATGTAGCGTGTTGAAATGCAACAAAAAAAATAACTGAAGCCATTCATTTCATTATTCGCATTAATTCATTATTCGCAATAAACAAATGACTAAACACACACAAACACACAGAGAGAAAGAAAGAGAACTTGCAGCCTTGCTCATACACTGAAGCAAAACCACAGAGCAAATCAACAGTTTGCTGATGGGAGGTGGTGAGGACTGAGGTGGAAGGCAGCAGTCAGACAGAAGTGATATCTAGCTAAAACTACACGATACCAAAATAAAAAAGAATCAAACAAGTGAAAGGGTGAAATGTATTGTTTAAACATGGCCAACCTTCTTCAGGCTTCAAATGAAGCCTAAGAGAGCCCCATCCAGGGCTTGACATGTAACCACCAAGAGGCAGAACGTACCACAAGTGTCTGCAAGACTTCCGTCTTCCCTCTGCGAACACAACTTATCATTTAGCAGCAGCGACACAGATGTGGCAGTAAGCTTCAGAACCAAGAGGCAGTGCAAATGAAAAAAAAAAACTTAAGTTTGTGACTTGTGAAGATGATAAGCTAGTTGCTGAGTAGTAAGCAAAGAGAAATGACGGTTACAATTTCAGGCTAAAGAATTCAAAATGCTGTACAGTTCGCATAGCATTTAAGTAAATAATGACAAGTTGAGGATATACTCTGTGAACAAATGTACTGGGACAGGTTACTCAAATCAGTCCCATTGCCACAGGTGTGTCAAATCAGTTTTCTGATCCAGCATGACTGTGTTCCAGTGCACAACACATGTCCAGTGCAGCATGGTTGGGGAGTCTGGTTTGGAACATCTTAAGTGACCCAAACAAAGCTCTGAACTCAACCCCATGGTGTACATTTGGAATAAACTATACCAAAGATTGTGGATCAGAGCCGCTCACCCAACATCAGTATCTCAGTGTTTTTACCTGCTTTATTTAAAAATTTGTAGCACAGACACAACTGGCTGTGGTTGTTGGGTGGTAGGCCTGACATTTAACTTTTACCTCAGCATCCCTGCAAATTCATGTATCAGAATGAATTGGCAGAGCTTTGACGTGCGCAGTTAGTCGACAATATGTTTTATACAAATTATTTACAAATTCTATACTATACATACCCACAAATTGCACCAGCCGAAGCCACCTTTTGGTGCTATAAAGGCTTCCACTTTTCTAAAAAAAAAAAAAAACTTTCTATAAGATTTTGGTGTTTGTAATTTTTTTTGTACATTTATACAAAAGAGCATTTGTGAGTTCTACAATTCCACACTGTAGTCCGTCTATTTGTAGATTACAGTACATACTGTGTCAGTTCCCTTTACTCTGTTCTTTAATGGTCAGGACCCCAATAGAAACACCACAGAGCAGGTATTATTTGGTTGGTGTCACTGAGGTGTTTAAATGAAACTACAGCAGCACCGCTGCCCTAAAACTCCTTCATCAAATCAGTGTCACTGCAGAACTGATAAACAATTATACCTGTTCTGTGATGCTTCTGACCAATAGAAAACAGAGAACCAACAGGGGGCTAAAAATACAAAGAAAACAGTTGTACTGCAGTCTGTAATTGTAAAACTACTAAGTAGGGGTGGGCGATAAGGCAAAAATATCATACACAATTTTTTTTTTATTTCAAATCATACAGATTTGATCTCGATGATTTTCCCGTTATTTTTTGTGTACAACCAAACTAATCTTCCAATTTTTTAACAAAGCACGAAAATAATAAGAAATAATTTGGGCTAAACCAACTTTTTGAACAGGTTTGAATCTGTGCGTGCCATTTTAACACTGGTTTAAAAGGATAGTAGCCAACACATCACAACAAGAACAAGGCATCAATAAAGAAAATGCCAAGCTGATAAAATTGTTAAATAAAAAGACATAAACTACCGCTGTAACTTAAGCAATAATATAAATATAAATATAGTGGTATATAAAGGAAGTGGTAGCTCAGTGGTTACTTCAGTGGTCCACTGAAGTTACTAATGTGGGTCCTTGAGCAAGACCCTTGACCCTTATTGCTTCAGGGGAGCTGTATCAACCCTGTGTTCTGACCCCAACCAAGTTGGAATACCTATAAGTTGCTTTGGATAAAAGCGTCTGCTAAATGTATGTAAATGTAATATTCATTGACGGCCTGTCCTGGGTGTAATTGCCCAGCGGCCGAAACATTCTCATGACACTTGTAGAGGATAAAGCGGAAAATAGTGAATATTAATATTCAACAGTCATTTACAGACTACAACAAAGAAGTATTAATAATTGAAAATAAATCACCATATAGTTCACCTGCTATCATTTTTTGAAGTAGAATGTGATTCAAAACCAAAACAAAGTGCAAAAGTATGTCCAAGTTCTAGCTTTATTTGTTGCAAAAAAACCTGTTGTTAATTCAACCTTCGTTTTTTTTATCTTGGCACGATATTCTGAGTACATCTGTATCATGGTAGTGTTGGAGAATTATTTGTGGCTGGGTAATTCGTATCGCAGGTAAACAACTTTTATGAGTTTTGGAAGCCCTCCTTTTCCACTATGTTGAAAGGAACATGTCCTTTGCTAGGTAGAACGTTACTGTTTCGTTAGATCTCTCCATCGTTTACTCATCCTCTCATATGGAGTGCCTCTCTCAAATGCCCGTTTTAGAATTGTTTGTTTTTGACTGTAGCGGTAACCTGTCCGAGCTGCAGTGTAGCTACTCTTTTGGCTAATTGACTTTTAGCGTATTGTTTGGGATGTCACCTTTTAAAGTGGTTAAAAAGGTTTGTCATGTTACCATCCAACATAATAACCACATTTTTGCAAACTATGCATAACACCATTGTTTGTGTCACGTCGGCTTGGTCCATATTACCGATGTCAACTTTTTGGTGGGGATTATGTCAGCTGTGTGTTCGTTCATGTATTTCCGCTCCCTTGTGAAAAAGGGGAGGGCACGAAAACAAAGATGTTCTGCTGTGCTGTGATTGGTTTGTTTGCATGCCACTAGGGTCAATGAAAGGGAATCAGCAAACGGTATGCTTTGGCTGAGCACAGAAATGCTGTAGAGGATAGAATTTGCTTAACAATCCTGTAATTTTTCTGTTATGACATATCGTGGACACATTATAATCCTTCACGATCTATAACCATCATATCGCACAATCCTACTACAAAGTCCATCTATAATGGTAAGTGGAGAAAATAAACTATGGAGCAAGAAGAGGATGTGTCCAAAAGTTTGACTAGTACTGTTATTTGTAAGTAATGGAACTACAATATAATATCATTACTGAATTAACGCTTGACAATACATGCTGAATGAAATAACTTAGAAGTATTGGCTGACAGACACAGCAAACCTCGCATTGACGTGCCATCCTGAATAAGCTGCACTACCTGATCAACTTCTGTGGGTTGTAGACACCGCCTCATGCTACCTCTATGGGAAGAGAACCGACAAAATGCAAAAGTAATAAAAACATCAGCTAGAAAGGATGAGAACAGAGAAAAGGTATGTGGTCACCCCTGCAGAACAACTCCTTTATAGGGGGGGTCTTGCTAAGTGCCTCTAATTTCTACATGTTGTCTGTTCCTGTTTCACACTTCAAGCTTACTGAAGACATATATAAATACAAATAAAAATTTTGAGCCATTTTAGATAAACATCTACAGGCTAATTTCCAATTTATTGGTAAAATTAATAATTAAATAATTTTCAGGCAAATTTCTAGCTTCTTGTCCAGAAACGGCAGCCTGGACAAATTTCAATCCGGGTTCTGGGTCAACCACAGCACAAAGACAGCTATAATTAAGGTAATTAATGACATTTGTTTTAATACAGAGGTTGGAAAGGTATCTCTTTTATGAATTCTTAATCTCCGCGCATACAGTGATACCATTGACCATAAAATTCGTATAGATAGACTTGCAGTGTGAGTTAGACTTGTTGAAAACATTCCTAAAGTGGTTTGCCTCATATCTAAAAGGAAGGAACTACTTTGTAGAAATAGAAATATATCAGCCGAGCAGAACTCAGATCTTTAGGAACTGGTCTATAAGTCCTGTCCCAGGTGAGAACTTACAGTAACACAGAGAAGCAGCATTTAGCCACTGTGCCGCTCTTAAATGAAATAGTTTTTACTACTCTGTAAAGCTCTTTAAATTGTATGAAAGGTGCTCTATTAATAAACTTGAACATCAGGTTTGTTAAATGGCGGTGACGAAGGTTATTGAATCATCACTCAGCCAGTTTTTCACCTGTAGTTTTGGCGAAAAAGAAGGTTGCACATGGTTCCACCATTTTGAGTGCATAAGGTGGGTTTGGCTATCTGCCTGACTATCCTGGCTGGGGGTTCCCCAGTATGCGTTGCACAGTAGGAATATAAGGGGGGGCATCACGCCAAGGTTGAGAGAGTGTTTGGAGTTTAAAGGTAACTTATTAAAAACAACAAGTTACAAATATTTTTTTTCCACAAAATGCAAGATCTCTCTCAGTCCACTTGACATTTCCACTCAATTGCTTTCCCTTAACACCGTCAGCTGAACTCTGCTCACAGTTTCTTGACTTTTTTAATCATAAAATTATTTTAACTTATGCACAGTTTCCTATTGTTCCACCCTGAATCCCCATTCTTTGTTTGTACAACATACGGTTAGTTCTTTCTCCACTTTTTCTACTGTGAACAAGGGTTATGTCTGTCAGCTCATTTTGAACTCTAGAGCCACTACGTCAGTTAGACCCCATCCCAACACAGTGGGTAAAATCTTGCCTCCCTATTATCTGTCCCCTTATTACAAAGGCCATAAATGCTTCACTTACTTCTGGATTGGTTCCAGCATATTTGAAGCTGGCAGCTATTACTCCTGTAAACAAAAAACCTGGCTTGGACCCTGAAAACTTTGCTAACCTAAGGCCGATTTCTAATCTTCCTTTTTTGGCCAAATTGTTAAGTGAGCTGTTGCTTCTCAACTAAATGATCACTTGGAATCCAATGAATTGTTTGAAGTGTTCCAGTGTTCCTGTTTGCCATCACTTGCTACTAACTAGGCTTGCAACTTTGGTTGGCATAAACGGTACTGCTCTCAATTGGTTTCAATCTTACCCAACCCTAAACCTAGATAGGAAGCAGTTTGTTTCTGTTGGAAGATTTCAGTCTAAACTGTGTGTGCTGTCCGATTGTGTTCCTCAGGGTTCTGTATTTGGCCCTCTCTTCTTTATATTATACATGCTCCCTCTTGGTAATATAATTAGAAGACACAGGCTTCAGTTTCACTGTTATGGAGATGATGTGCACATTTATATCTATACCAAACCATCTCATACTCTTTCTCCTACTGTATTAATTGATTGTCTAACTGATATACATGCTTGGATGAGTAAAAACTTTTTATGTCTTAACATCACAAAATCTGAAGCCTCAGTTGCAACTGCCAGAAAGCTCGGTAACCTTCCTTTTTCTATACCTGGTTTTGTTGTTACTTCTTTTGCTCAGGTTCGCAATTTGGGTGTCATTTTTGACACAACACTGTCATTTAAGCCTCACATCAAACATATACGCAAAACCGCCTCTTATCATCTTAAGAACATTTCAAGAATTCACCCATTTCTTTCTTCTGTAGCTGCCGAGACTATTATACATGCATTTGTAACATCTCGCATTGATTATTGTAATGCAGTATTATGATGACAGTATGTACAAAGCTCTGCAGCCAGGGTGCTGACCCATACAAGATCTTGGGAACACATTACACCCTTGTTGAGGGACCTTCACTGGCTCCCAGTACAATATCGAGTGCAGTATAAAATACTGATGCTGGTTTTCAAAGCTCTTCATGGCCTTGCTGCTACATACTTGACTAGCCTACTACAGAGGTATGTTCCAACTCGTACTTTACGCTCCTCAAACTCGCACCTCTTAGCAGTCCCTTCCATAAAATTGCGTACTCCAGGTGACGGAACTTTTAGTGTCGCTGGACCTAAGCTCTGGAATGGGCTCCCATTAGAGTTACGTATCTGTCATTCTCTACCATTGTTCAAAGTCGGACTAAAAACGCAGTTAGCTATCAGTTAGCTTTTGAGTGAGCAATCAATTAATTGTCTATTTAGGGTTTTATTAACATCCTACAATTTTATTCTTTTTTTCCTCTGTTTTTATTTTTATTTTTTAATCTTATTTATTACTGTACTATTTATTTTCTTCTTAGGCATTATACTCTTCTATGTAGATGCATTTCTGTATTCTTATTGTATTCTTGTACAGAGACCTTGAGTGCTTTGAAAGGCGCTTTATAAATAAAACTTATTATTATTATTATTATAAAATAATGGCTTTTGTACATTGTCTTATTATCTACTGTGAGAAGCCGGTGTCGTTTCTAATCAAGAAAAAACTTGCTGGATAAATTGAAGTAACTTTAAGTCAAGATTTGCCTGTGACGACCACATGCATCGTTTCATCAGAGTGTGTTCCAGTGTGTATGCCTGTTCCAGTAATATGTAGTTTTAATAAAGATCATCAATTTGTGATGGCAAAACGTTTGGAGGCCTCTTCTTCCTGGGCGACAACACAAGTGGTGTCAGAAGTGCAGCGTGGTTGTTTCCAGAGGGAATTATTTCTTAAACGCGTTGGAGCCCATCGATTTAAAACAACATGTTCTGTTGGCTGCACCAAATTCACTTGTGGAAACTGTGGCAAAGTCGAACTTTTTTCATTAACCACGGGGCTGACTAAATGGCAGTGCAGGGACCGGCAAGGCGGCAAACAACGGGCGCAGGGTGGTGAAAAGCCAGCTTTTGATGAACCGCAAAAGAGAACTAAACCTGCTTGATTAGGTGAGTGGGCCGATGGTGAGGGTGCTTCGTTTGGGCTTGGTGGGCTTCCAGCTGCTGGAAATTTGTGCCAGGTATTAAGTGGGTCAGAACTGTGTGACGACCAAGTGTGTCCACCATTTTAGGGTTACATGGTGTCCTTCCATATGAAATCCACCATTTTGTGTGTAAGAGGGCATGGTTTGAACCCAATCCTGGGGTTCCTCAAGGATTACCCAGTATGCATCGCGGGTTATTTAAGGGGCGAAGGATGGATAGGTGAGTGGCTGGATGGATGGATGGATGGATGGATAAGTCATTTAACCTGAAGAGATAATTCAGGGCAACCAGCAGCTGCAGCACCATATTGCACAAATACACAACTTAAAAATATAAGTATAAAAACGTAGAATTAAAAAATATCAAAAGAATAAGAATTAAGTGACAAGTGTGTAATATAATTGTATCTAATTGGAAGTGTGTGTAATCAGCCAGTCCAGTTAGGTTGTGCAAAAACATTCTTTCATTCATTCATTAGCTTCCACTTATTCCATTATGAGGTTCTTGGTGGGGTGGGGGTGGGTTCCCCATGCCCATCCAGGAAAGAACATTTTAGGCACTGGGCAGACACACCCAAGACAGGGCGCCAATCCATCTCTGTGTACACACCCACTCACACAGCCACACACAGGGCAATTTAGAGCATTCAATTTACATTGAATCCATGTTTTTGGGATGTGGGAGAAAACTGGAGAACCTGGAGGAAACCCACACAGACACGGGGAGAACATGGAAACTTCACCCAGATTGGGATTCGAACAGGGAATCCCCAGCGCTGAGAGGGGACCACTAAGCCACCGTGCCGCCCTGTGCAAAAACACATTATTTTTGAGGAGGGCAGTGCAAATTGCAGTAAAAAAAAAAAAATCTGTGCGGTGTGCTGGTGGACAGTAAAGAAGGAGTTTCAGCGTGTGTGTATGCCAGTATTGTATTGCAATGTTTCCTGTAAAAACAAAACAATAAAA
>JAOUQT010303275.1:0-15812 GCA_025769995.1 Xyliphius kryptos | reverse complement strand
AAATTCAGACAGTAAGTGTAAAACTGAGGAAATGTAGCGAATAAAATTTATTTGTAATCCAATGTCCAGTTCTAGTTCTAGAATCTTGGTGTCTACCATTATCATTGGTTAATTTGCTCCCAGGTTTAATGTTTAATATTAAAACTGACCAAATTGTGTATGAGTAGTAAATCTGCTGTGCTATATGTAAAAATATTCAAAAATAAAAACCAGAACATGTCAAATAAAAATATATTTACTGCTAAACATTATAACATCTAAATATTATCACATGATACTCTAATAAAAACGTTACGATGGTCTACAGCAAGTAATGCAACTGTGACTGGTGGACTTGTCTGACCTTAAAGAACAATTAGTAACTCAGCATTATACAATCCGTCATGTTCAGAACACGGGTACAGAGTACAAGAGGTGAGAGAAAGACCTTTGTACGTGTTTTTCTGGAAGACAGTAAACTTTCAGTGAATGTGCGACTCATTCAGAAACATTGAGATAAGTAGGAGACACACCTACTTGTCTCCAGTGTTCACACTAAGGACATGTTTATATTAAGACTGCTGTGATTATTTAAATATTAACTACAGTATTTTTAAATATTATTTAAATATAGATAATATAAATGATAAATAATTCAATATATTATCTATATACATAATAGCAATCATTTACAATTACAATTAGTCATTTAGCAGATGCTTTTATCCAAAGCGACTTACAAATGAGAACAACCAATAACCAATTTCCATTTTTTTACCTAATGTAAAAGTCCCAGTGCAGCAATTTAAATAACCGACATTACAAGTAAATATATATGAGCAGCTTAATGTAGTTAAGGGTCATACATTAAAGTCCTACTTTGTTCTGCTAGATATGTTTTTATGTACAGTATAATTTTTTTTTGTAAGTTATAATGCCGCCTCAGTAATCAGTGTAAAATAAACACGTCACTATATATACACGAGCCAAAAATACCGGAAACCATTGGCTTAACTTTAAACCTCCAAGTATTAATACTGTGGCAGATTAGTTTATATGTAACCAGTAGTTTGTCATTTAAGATTTACAGGGGTTGGGCAATGAAACTGATACACCTGGTTTTAACCACAATCATTTATTAGTATGGTGTAGGACCTCCTTTTGTGACCAGTACAGCGTCAATTCGTTTTGGTAATGACATATACAAGTCCTGCACAGTGGTCAGAGGGATTTTAAGCCATTCTTCTTGCAGGATGCTGGTGTAGAAAAGCGTTTCCTGACTCGCTCCTCCAAACCGCCCAAAGTGGCCTAATAATATTTAGATCTGGTGAGTGTGCAGGCCATGGGAGATGTTCAACTTCACTTTCATGTTCATCAGAGCAATCTTTTGAACTCTGGTATGCAACCCATAATGTGTGCATTGCAATATTTGGAGTAAAACTGTGCTCTTATCCTGCTATTTGAACCTTCACACTCTGCTCTTACTGCTGCAATGTGACATTAATGAAGATTGACCACCAGGCTGCTCCAATTTAGCCATGAAACCTCTCACACTAAAATGACAGGCGTTTCAGTTTCATTGTCCAACCCATGTATGTTTGTTACAAATTGAGAGCAAGTGGACATTAAAGTAATTTTTCACATTGGCGTTACATTAAATGTCATATTTTATAAAATTAAGTTTTATAGGGTAGTAGAAGCCTCTCAGTGATGGGAATCCAGATTCAAATCACAATCTGTGTGGATTTTCCCTGTTCTCAAGCTCCATGTGTCTGTGTGGGTTTCCTCCCACAGTCCAAATACATGGATTCAAGGTAAATTGACTGCTCTAATTTGCCCCATTTAGTATGTGTGCTTGTGTGAGTGTGTGTGCCCTGTCTTGAATGTATTTGCCCTGCACACTGGATGGGGCATGGGGACCCCCTCCCCATCTTGACCCTAGTGAATTCATATTGTTGGACTGTGGGAGGAAACCAAATAATCCAGAGGAAACCACCACAGACCTGGCGAGAACATGGAAACTCCACCCAGATCAGGATTTGAACCTGAATCCCCCAGAGCCAAACATGCTAACCACTAAGCCATCTAAGCTCTCTTTTACACATTCAATACCAACTCCACATGATTTTTTTAAATGCATTACATACATTTGTCTAGGTTGTGCTGGTAAACCAGTAAAGATTTCCGGTCTCTAAATATTTATTCATCAGAAATTTGCATGGTTCAGCACTACTTTAATAATTTGAATAAAATCTCGTTTTATCGCATTATCTCGCACTTAGGGTCGTTTCAGGCACCAATCCATCACTGGGCACACATGCACAGACACAAAACATTTACAGGCCATTTAAATAAGGCAATTTACAGCAGCCAATTCACCTTGAATCCATGTTTTTTGACTGTGGGAGGAAACCGGAAAACCTGAAGGAAACTCACGTGGGTGAGGAGAACATGGAAACTCCAGGCAGATCGGTATTCAAATCCGAACCTACTCTTGGATAAAATCTAAAGGGTTTGAGGCACTCTGCAGTCCATCGTGGAAAGAACACCTTTTGGTGTGTTATTGCTTTAAACAAACTAAATTATTTTACTTTCTAGGATTACTAGAATTTAGAATTACTGCTGGTAATTCAGGACTGTTCTAAATCTTCGAAAGGTCTGGTCACACAAGATGAACCATTATGGATAAGTAGCTATGGCCTTATTCAGGGTTAATCAATCGATTTTCCTCTTTGCAGTATGTACAAGTGTATTCGACATTTGCTTGCATAATAATAATATTCCCCTATGTTAACTTTTTATCTTTCTTTTTCATTATGATCCAAGATATCCCACCAGGAACCAGTGTAGTGGAAACAAGAAGGGCAGTGGCACTCTTGACAAATGACAGACAGTAGAAATACACATGGTTATCTGAGGAGAAGGACACTAAGTCCAAGAACTGCAGGAGAACCAATGATATGGTAATACAGCTGATCCTGAAGTTAATGCTTGCACCTTTCTTGCTGCTGTTACAGAGTGGAAAGTGCAGGCCCAGACCTAAACCGAACAGGCTGCCTATGTTGCGTAACAGGCTGGCAAATGGTGTAGTGTCCATGTGAACCCAGGTGGGGTTATAGCACCATTTTTGGGCTTTTTCAATCGTCCACAGCAGATCCACACCCACGGCTTTGAGAAGAACATAGAAGCCAACGGCAAAAATGAACAAGAAGAGAGTGATGCTGAAATACTTCTTTAAGCTGGCACCGTAAATCCAGCACTGTTTCTGAAATATTCCTGCTACGATGATGCCTGGCGTCAAGAGACAAAGGATTTACTTGATCAAATTTATTAATTGATTGAAATGTTTTTACAACCCCACCCATGGAAAGAACTTGAAGTCAACTACCTGAGATTACCCCACATATAACCTGGTGAGGGAAATGGGCTACGACATAAACACGGGACATGCAGACCAGCAGCTCCACCAGCCCCAAAAGAGTCCATAATGCTATCTGTAAAGACCTATTACCATAAAAATGGATAAGTGACCATTTCACTGTCTTTTAACCATTGTATTATTTGTTACTTACCAGTAGAGTAGAGTAGGAGGTTTTCTTTGAGCTGCAATAGATAGAACTGATGTGACCATGACATACCATACAGCAGCAGAACCCATTGCATGGCCAGAGGGACTACCTGAAAAAAAGTATTTTACTTATAGGCTGAAATGCCAGTGAGACTCTGTTACACCAGTGGGACCCTTTTAGACCAGGAATTGTTCCGTAGGCCAATCACGGCCCGCTGTCAGATTACAAAAAAACACGCTAACTTCCAACTTATACTGTATAATGTGTTATTTATGGCTTGCATGTAATTTAGCACATACCGTCAGACATTCAAAAACAGCTAGGGGGCAGACTAGGGAGTGGTAGCTCAGTGGTTAGGGTGTTGGGCTAGCAATCTATGGGTTGTGGGTTCAAATCCCACTAAAGTTATCAATGTGTGTCCGGGAGCAAGACCCTTGAATCCTCATTGCTCCAGGGATTCTGTGTGTAACCCTGTGTTCTGGCCCCACCTAATAAGTGGGATACTTGTAAATCGCCTTGGATAAAAGCGTCTGCTAAATGTAAATGTAGACGAGTGGTTATTTCTCACTAGCCAATGAAAACACTGATGCATTTGACACAACAACTGATTGTTTTAAGCTGTGTTAACGACAACATGAAAGAGACAGAGGAGCTGTTTTTGAACTGTATTTTCATTTTGTGGTGAAATGTCAGAAGCAACTATTGGCCCCAGGCATATTTACTTTATGAAATTTGTCCCTCTTTGCAAAAAGTGTAGACGCCCCTGTTTTACACAAAGCATTCCATCTTGAACCTTGGACATGAGCTTACAATGTCATTTCGCAAACGCTTTTATCCAAAGTAACTTGAGAAAACATAAGTCAGTAGTTAAGAAGAAACCAGCTGCACCATAGTATAACCAAACCTGATCATTATCCTATTTGGTTTTAATCCCTAGATTTTCCCTAACATTTATTTTTTTGGTTTTTTTATAGCAAGTGCTTATGCAAGAAATTCATTTTGAGTTGTTTCTTGAAAAAGCCAAATGTCTCTGCACCAGGTACATAGTTATAAAGCTTATTTCACCATTTAGCAGTGGTGAACAATATGGATGGAGAATAGTGAATAAATCTGTGTATATTTGGAAAAATAGAGTGAAGGTAAGTGGGGGCAGATCCCAAGATTGTAAGCCAGAGTCAGTGCCTTGTGCTAAATGTTTGCAGCTACATAAATCCACTGGAGGAAGATGAGTAATGGAGTGACCTGAGCTTGTTTTAGTTGGTTGAACACAGGTCAACACACTGTTGCTAACTCCTAAGTAAGGAAAGTAGCAATTGGCTGTCCTACTTTTTTTTATGTATTTCCTGGATGTTTGTAATAAATGCTCAACCTCCAAGTTCTCCTTCTCCTGTGCCCCTAAATGCATTGTAACAATTTGGTTTCTAAAAAGAAATGAGCGAAAATCGGCTGAAATAACATAAGACACAGCACGTCTTCGGTAGCATTCATTTTCTTTGCACGCAAAATCAATAACAGCCACGTGTGATGTCATCACCGCATTATTTGTCCCATGATTTATTCACAATAATGCACACCCTCTCGTCACTTCATTACAGATTAATTAAATCTGGTAATTTATTGTCCTAAACAAAGCTATGAAAAATGTAATGTTTGTTAAAAGTCATACCTGGTCCCGTCTCACATGTGATGGGAAGCTGCCTGAGAGAGGGAGCTGTTTCGGTGCCATAAAACTTTGTCTCACGAACCCACCAGTACGGTCTTTCTCCAAAAAGAACCCTGCCAGTTAACAAAGACACACAAATACAAACACAATAGCTGTTTATCAATGTAGAGCTATGACATGAATAAATATAACAAAATAAAAAAGGAACAGCTGCCAAGACAAGCCAGTGCCGTGCATGGTAACCACATGTGCAGGAGGGGCGTAGTGAGTGCCTGAAGTCCCCGCGGAACAAATGCAACTTATCCATCCATTATCTTCCGCTTATTCCTCTACTAGGGTCGCGGTCGGATTCCCCATGCCCATCCAGGAGAGAACATGCTGAGCAGATACAACCAAGACAGGGCGCCAATCCATCACTGGGCACACACTTTTCACTAAAATCTTTTCACTTGATTGGATTCTCGAGGGTCCTACATAGCCAATCCTAAGTAGAATTTAACAAAACTGGGTGGGATTAATTCGTAATATTCATAGATAATAAAGCTTATAGATGTAAACCATGATTCAAGGGTAAAAAGAGAAATAAATCATAAAAATGCATAAAGCCCTTACTGTGAAAAGCTAATATTTTAGCTACCTTTCAAGGATATAATTTACTTTTTCTGTAAGAGATTTATAAGCAGTTTAGCACTTTGAAAAAAATTTAAAATGTAAGGTGCTTGTATTAAACAAACACAAAGTAAAAAGGCTGAATGAAACTTTGAGTGTAATATATTTGTTTGCCAAATTCTTCTACAGGCTAGTACTAGAGTCGCCCATTCTGGGGAGTATCTTTCGGGCAGCCAATTTACCTTAAATACATAATTTTGGACTGTGGAAGGAAAACCGAAAACATATGCGGGTTTCTAACCTCGATCAACGCTTAGCTGTAGATGTGCTAACCGCAATGCCCATCTATCGCCCATCAAAACAGTTTGAAAACCTCATCACTTTACAGATTTATTGAAGCATAAATACTGTATTGAAATCTGTACTGAGTGACTTGCTAAAGTCACTTGAGGCCACTGAAGAATTTATTTAGATCTAAGATGCTAATCTAGTGCTAAAGAAAACCTGAGAAACAACATAATCCTAAAACTTCACAAAGATTCATTTGCATTTTACATTTATTGCACTTTGTTTGCACTTGTGGGCTTGCAGGAACATTTTCATTGTATTTCTATGTCATTTGTGTTCTTTAAAGCATATTTTATTACAAATGAGAGCTAGCATGTGATTAATAAAAAATACGATTTAAATTCATTAAAATCTTTGGCTCAGGAAAAGCCGTAATGTTTTTGTCACATACAATTTCAGTCATACCTTTTAAGCAGCTTAAAGAACATGTACTAGAAAAGTAATGTATATGCTGGTGTAAGAAAAGCTTACCATTTTAAAACCATGTTAAGCCAGTCCCCGACCACAGCCACCCAAATAAGCTTGATGCCCACGTCTCTTTTCAGTTGAAACCAGATAGGAAAAAAGACAAAAAAGGTGGTATGGTGGTCTGCCACTGCAGAAATGAGTTGAAACCAGCTATCATATGCACTATACTCAGTCTGCAAATAAACAGCTAGACTTATACCCCAACTGTGCAGCAGATCCATTGCTGTATGAGAAGAACCTTGGGGCAGCTAGCGCAGCACATTGACTGATGAAATGTTGAGAATTGAATAGGTTTTATCTCTCTTGCTGAACTTTATTCAAGGCTGAACACTTGTGTTTGCTGGCTGTCTGACCTTTCAAACCCTCACAACAGTAATTAGGCCAGCTAAAAAGGAGGAGAAAAATGGATCGTCCACATAACAGTATGAAGTCATCAACACTCACATCACACACAAAATGGACTAAAATCTAAGTAAAACTGATATTTTATTTAGATATGGTGGTATAACAACTATTATTAAATTAGATTAGCATACACATTGGTGTTTAATATACATCAGCTCTTCATCAATAAATTTTTTAATCAGTGTCATGTTGCACTAATCTGGCATTAAGTTAGCACAATGTAAAATGCTTCTGAGAAGCTAAGTAGTGAGGCTTCAAATATCGTCACGTAATTGTTAGCTAAGCTTACTACACTTTACAAGTAGCTTGCCCAACATTAGGCAATATTTAAAACAACATTTTATTTCAGTAAAAAGTCTAACATTTCAGTGTTAAAACACAATTCTCTAACATAAAACTTTTTGTGGAATCTAAAAAATCTGACAATTTCCGTAACTCAACCTTAGATACAATAGATTAGACGGTGACGTTCCCATAGATTATTGCTATGACAACCAACTCTTGAAACATTCCAATGTTGATGAGAACATACTGTTAAAACTCTGTGTACAGTAAAGGATTTATAAAACCTATTTTTTTTTTTTGTAGTTTTGAAATATTTCAGGTGATTTTATCCACTTTTTTGAAGCCTACAACATTATTTCTTTTTCCACAGCATTAAATAATTGACCATTTTGCAAAGTAGCTATGGATTGGCGCCCTGTCCTGGGTGTGTCTGCCCATCGCCCGAGACATTCTCTTCCTGATGGGCATGGGGAACCTCACCACGACCCTGGTTGGGATTAAACGGAAGAAAATGAATGAATGAATATGCAAAGTAGGTGATGTTATTTAGTCACTTCCAGTAACTTTTAGGCTTTATCTACTATACTTACTGGGGTGTTGAAGACACTGACCCCTGCTAGGTTCAGTGTTTAGTGTGTGTTTTTCTTAAAGTAAAGCAATGAGATACTAGTATTATGTTATGAATATTAAGTAAAATGGGTCTCGCAGTACTGAAAAAACAGGATTATACCTTGTGCTATATGACTGATACAGGTTTCTTGACATTATTTCTATTTTAGCATTCTAAATTGTAACGCTTGGCCTAAAGGGTTTATAAAGATTTGATTAGATTATTTTATGTTGAACTAGCAGGAGAACCCGATTAAAACACAATTATTTTTGAGTGAGAGACGGTTTTGAAGTTTATATATTTCAAATGAATGTATCATTATAGAGTAAGGTTTGTGGCATTTAAAAATCTGAAATGAATATGTGGAATTAATATATTGTGAGTTGTGACTACGGCTTCTTACATGAATTTATTAGAATGTTTTCTAAGGGCACGCTAAGGAATGACAGAATAGCAGATTTTCTGCTTTGTAAAAGAAAACGAAAACCCACGAAAACCCAAATCTATCCAAGGTGTTGAATTTAATGGCAATAGCGAATGAACAATCGAGCGTTGGAAAGCAAGAACCCATTAGGTTTTCCAAGGACATGATAGGAAATAACTTTTAATGGCGATATTAAATTAACCATTGAATGTAGGAAAGTGAGAAGTACTTAGTTTTTCCAAAGACATGATGAGAAATCACAATGCCAAGTTTCAGCCTTGTAGGTACTCAGGAAGTGAGAGAATTATTAGTGAGGCCTTTGGCGTTTATCACACGAATCACACAAATTTTTAGGGAACACATTACTAGAAATTTTTCTAAATGACATAGATCTGATGATTTAATGCATTGTATTACACGTGTTTCTAGCATGACTAGTATGAAATGACTTAAAATGATTATAAATTAGGACTTCATGTCCTCATTATCAGAGTTCAATCAGAGTTAAAACCTGTAAAAATCCCTTCCCTCAGCTTGTTTGTGTTCCATGTACATTCCACAAACATGCTGTTCACCGAGACTGACTTTCTCTCTTTCACCCCTGTGTTTTATTATGCGTGCAAGTTCCAAAGGTCACCACTGTCCATGCGTTCAGGTGGTGGGTCCTCTGATATAAAGGCCTGAGCATGCAGGCACAAAGCCATCAGTCTTCCATGATATATCAATAACAGACTATTTTTTTTAAGCTCCAGAATGACCACCATTATGGATGCTATGCACGGCTACGGGGTGAGCAGCACCCAGTATCTGCAGACACACTACAAAGACGCACAGGGCTGGTTCCTATTTGTCTCGTTCGCTGCTGACCTGCGCAACACCTTCTTTATATTTTTCCCCATCTGGTTTCATCTCCGAGAAACTGTGGGCATCAAGCTCATCTGGGTGGCAGTGGTCGGGGACTGGCTCAACCTCGTCTTCAAATGGTATAAGCAATTATATTTTATACCTAAAGTGTACACAACTAAAGTGTTTAGAATTCTCAAAGGTTTTATTGTATAATATATAATGTAATTATTATAAGCATAATAAAGGAAAATACTAGGCAACTGGGAATAAGTTATGGGAATGTTTTTGGAACATGGAAAACAATAATAGATAGATCACTTTATTAATCTCAGAGGGAAATAAGACATTAAATGTGGCCTGTACAAAGACATGTACTGTTCAGGTAAAATAGAACATGTTCATTAAAATGTGAATAGTTAAATAAGTTATCTAAAGCGGACATGATCACTGAACCACTAGTTCCAAATTACATCATAAAAGTCTTATTTTAGCATAAACTTATTTTTATACAGGTTTATTTCAGTTATGTGAGGAGGAAAACCCACCAATAGATCATCTTATTATCTTAATTTCAATCTAAGGACTAGGGTCGCAAGGCTGTTCCACCTTGCCATCCAGAGGAGAACATTTCAATCACTGGGCAGATACACCCAGGACAGGGCGCCAATCCATCGCTGGGCAACATACCAATATAAAATCATATATCTATAAGAACTTTAAAGTTTTAACCAAGAAAAAATAGCTTTACAGATTCCATGGATTCCATTTGCTCATATTTACCTGTTCTAACTAATTTCCTTGTTTAAGGATCCTGTTTGGAGAGCGTCCATACTGGTGGGTCCGTGAGACGTCGTACTACAGCAACCTCTCTGCGCCTCACATTGAACAGTTTCCTATGACCTGTGAAACTGGTCCAGGTGTGTGAGCTTGACTTGTTCTTATCTTGTTTTATTTAAGGGAGAGAGGGAAGAGGATTTTGGGTACACTCAGGACAAAGCGCCATTCCTTTGATGGACATACATACAAAAACAAATTAGAGGGCAATATAGAGCAGCTAATTTACCTTGAAACCATGTTTTTTGGACTGTGAGAGGAAACTCGGACACGGGGGGAACATGCAAACTCCACTCAGATTGGTATTCGAACCGGGAGACCCAGTACTCCGAGGCGGACATGCTAACCACTACAGCCACAAATCGTATACAACACACAACCTAGGACTTAAACCACAATTGTTTAAATGACACTCTTTTACCAGAGAAATGCAAAATGTCTTAACAGACCTGATGATGTGTGATGTGTTCTGATGCAGGTAGTCCGTCAGGTCATGCCATGGGTGCAGCTGGAGTTTACTACGCGATGGTTACCTCCATTCTTGCCATAATGCTGAGCAAAAAGAAATCATCCACTAAGGCACTGTAAGTAAAACATCAGTTCGAATTGTTTTTGAGGAGCATAACCTCAAGGGATTCACGTGGCTGCGTGGTTAAAGAACTTTTCATTCATTTTATTTAAGCCATTTACCCTAATTGTAATCGAGGGAGAGGTTAGAACCAGACCTAATGGTAAATGGGTGAAACCCTGGACAATCTAGAGTCCATCACAGGGCAGATGCAGGCAAATACATTCAGGAGTACACCTGCATGTTTAGTTTTGAAATGGTGGATGATTACAAAGCTCCCAGAGGAAACCCAGAGACACAGGGAGAATATTTATTCATTGATTCATTATCTTCCACGTAATCCTCTATTAGGGTCGCAGGAGAATTCCCCATGTCCACCCAGTGGAGAGCATTTCGGATACACCCAGGACAGGGTGCCAATCCATCTCTGGACATACAGTACTTACTCACTCACTTACAGACTATATGGGGCAATTTAGACCAGCCAATTTAGCTTGACTATGTATTTGGACTGTGGGAGGAGACCCACGCAGACAAAGGGTGAACATGGAAACCCAAATCCCCAGCGCTGGGAGGTGAACGTGCTACTACTAAGCCACTGTGCCACCCACAGGGATAATATGCCAAACAAAAAGGACCTGTTGAGACAAAATTACTCATCTAATTTTAAGTCTCAGTACTGCTTAGCTATTAGCATCTCTTGAATAAAGCTCTTACTCCTGATTTGTTCATTTAACATGTTGCTCTTAATGCTGAATATTACTTAGTGCTGTAAATAAGAACATTCCTCTAACTGTGCTCAAATGTTTCCATTAGATACTTGCGTGGCACACTCTGGACACTTTTTTGGACTGTCCAGATATGTGTATGTCTCTCCAGAGTCTTTATTGCTGCCCACTTTCCTCATCAAGTTATTGCTGGTGTTATTTCAGGTAAGTTCGCCTTGTCAAGCAGAGCGTACCCATGATTGGGCAAGTACAGGTTCTAATCCAGCATCTTCTTCACTGCAGGTATGATCGTAGCCGAGATCTTCAACAGACAACGATGGATATACAGTGCCAGCCTGCGAAAATACACCAACATCACTTTGGCCCTGCTTGTTTTCGCTGTGGGGTTCTATGTCCTTTTAAAGGCAGTGGGTGTGGATTTGCTGTGGACGCTGGAAAAATCCCAGAAATGGTGCGTGAACCCCGCGTGGGTGCACATGGACACCACTCCATTCGCCAGCCTGCTGCGGAACATGGGCACCCTTTTTGGCTTAGGCCTGGGCCTGCACTCGCCACTTTATACTGAGAGAAAGAAGAGCACCAGCATCCTCTTCAGAGGGGGCTGCATACTTAGCACCCTTTTCCTTCTCCACCTCTTCGACTCGATTAAGCCTCCGACTCACACCGCCGCACTCTTCTACTTGCTCTCGTTCTGCAAGAGTGCCACAGTTCCACTGGTGACAGTCAGCATAATTCCTTACTGTGTTTCTGGAGCCCTGAGTTTACCAAACAAGAAACACCTCTAAAACACTGAGAAATGAAGAGCATTGAAATGCTGTGAAATGCCCTTTATTGTGTTAGATTATGTGTTTTAATTAATCTCGTGACTCTTAGTGCCCTTTAAGGGTACTAAGCAAAGCTTGGCGTTCAGTCTGAGCATATCGAGGTGTGTATTAAGTAAGGTTCGTTTTGAGAACTGAAATGTAGAACTATAAGGAAGAGGGGCGACACAGTGGCTTAATGGGGTCTGGAGTCACGCTGGGGATTCCCGGTTCGAATCCCAATCTGGGTGGAGTTTCCATGTTCTCGCTGTGTCTGTGTGGGTTTCCTCCGGGATCTCCGGTTTTCTCTTACATTACAAAAACATGGATTCCAGGTATATTGAATGTTCTAAATTGCCCTGTATAGTGTGTGTATGTGTGTGAGTGAGTGTGTACCCAGCGATGGATTGGCGCCTTGTCCTGGGTGTATCTGCCCAGCACCCGAGATGGGCATGGGGAACCCCCACCTGCAACCCTCATAATGGAACAAGCGGAAGATAATGAATGAATATAAGGCAGAGTTTATGTACACAGCAGATTTTCTTAATAGCTGTCAAAAAGAACAGTGCTGCTGGTATTTTTTGTTTAAGTGTGCTTCCTTGTCTACTTGCTACTACTCATTGTGCATAGATGTTTTTTTTGTAGTAAAACATTTAAAGTGTTTGAAATTGTCTGTTCAGTTACTTTTTTTTGCATTTCATGGTTTAATTCCATTTGTCCCTCAGCACACAACACCAACATAATGAAATCTATGTTGCCTAAAGTGCTTACACACAGAGGAATCTGTCCTCCACATTTAACCCATCCATGCCGTGAGACACACACATTTACACACACTGAGTGACGAGAGTACACATTCCTGGAGCGGTAGGCAGCCTTGTACCCAGAGCAATTAGAGTGAGGTGCCTTGCTCAGGGGCATTTTATCCATAGTACTTGGTGGGACCGGGAATTAAACCGGGGACCTTCGGAAGGCTGTCTCCTTAACTACAAGCCTACGACTGCCCCTATGAGCCAATAGCCTCATCGTTAAGTATCAATATCATTATCAAACCAAAGACCCATCAGTACTGATTTTCGTTAGTGATTTAGGGAGAGGTAGCTCAGTGGTTAGGGTGTTGTATTATCAATCAGAAGGTTGGGGTTCAAATCCCAGGTCCACTGAGGTTACCATTGTGGGTTCTTGAACAAGACCCTTAAATTTAATTGATCCAGGGTGCTGTACCAACCCTGTGTTCTGATCCCAACCAAGTTGGGATATTTGTAAGTTGCTTTGGATAAAATGTATATACTAAATGTATATACACATATGTACCTTTATAATCTAACCAGTATTTAAACTATATACAATATAGATAATATGGTTTTAGTCCACCAGAGTTTTAAAAAGGTGCAGGCATCAATTCCAATTCCATTGGGACCCAGACATCAGGCCCCTTGGAGCCACCAGGCAGGTGGTGTGTTTAATATTTACCATGCGTGATTCCTTCCCTTGGGATGGCGTAGTGGTTAGCACGTCCGACTCTCATTGCTGGAGATTTGATCCTAATCTGGGTGTTTTCATTTTCTCTCAGCATGTGTTTTCTCTGGTTTCCTCCCACAGAGCAAAAACGTGGATTTAAGGTGAATTGGCTGAAATGATATTTCGATTCTCCTGTATGTCCTAGATATACAGTGGAATTGGAAAGGCATCTTATATATCTTTCGGTTTCCTCCCACAGTCCAAAAACATGGATTAAAGGTAAATTGAATGGTCTAAAATTCAATTCAAAAAGGGAGTGGTAGCTCAGTGGTTTGGGTGTAGGGCTATCAAACTGAAGATACCAATGTGGGTCCTTGAGCAAGACCCTTAACCCTCATTGCTCCAGGGTCCTGTATCAACCCTGTGTTCTGTAAGCTTTGGATAAAAGCGACTGCTAAATAACTAAATGTAAATTTAGTTGACTGTTGTGTTGTAGGAGTAAGCAATGCACATTTGTAAATTACTCTGAATATATTTTTTCTATACGGCAACAACAAACAACATCATGGTAATGATAATAGCAACATCCTGGTGTTTGGGAACAATACAGGAAATTGGATTTTACATATTTATTTAAATGGGTATATTTCCATATGCAGTTACATATACCACATATATTATACATTGTTTATTCAATTTATATTTATATCTGTTCTAATGTCTCTAAACAGAAATGTGATACATATTCCACCTGTATGCAAAACCTGGAGTCTGGCAATGTCTTTCCCAGAGGGGGAAGCAAACAGAAGAAAAGCATTATCACCTTTTTCTGCAAGTATAGAAATGCAAAAAAAAAATGATTTACTTCTCACCAGTTAGGCCCTTTGATAGACAGAATTGCCACCAACAACAAACTATGTGTACATGTCAACAAGAGAGTCTTTAGGGGCTACAACGATCCCAGTGTGAAAGGGACAAGGCAAGAAAAATAACATAAAACCGGGTTGGAATTTACAGATTGGACGAAGGGACTGTTCTAAGGTGCACACATGCAGTCAAGTGGACATGCACCTCATACACACACCTAAAAACACAACCGCAGTCTCACTCAGGAAATCCCTTTGTATCATCAATCTCACTCTTCAGTGCAAAACCCTCAAGAGGCCCTGCTTCTGTTTCTGGCTCTCTCTTTCTCTTTGTACCTAGACGAGGTCTCCAGGCACCTCTCTGCAACCAGGCCACTGAACTGGCCTGTATTAAAGCAGCACACACCCGTATTATACGATGCTGCAGCTTTTTAAACTAACCATTAACATAGTGTTGGGAAAAGTCAGTTAAAAGTAGTGTATGAATACCAGAATAAGCTTTTGACGATCTCGGAAAAAGAGTTTCTGAGAAAATCAGGCTAAAAAAAGTTATGTATTAGTCTTGTTTAAAGAGTTTGTGCTCCACCAGTCCACTCTCAGGCCAACAACTTATAAATAGAGGAAGTCCAGGAGTATTTTTATTCTGCCTAAAAATCGTCCAATTAAAAAAGAGCATGATCTGTAATATTTGAGTAACTTTATTTCGGCTTAATGCCATTGGCTAATATTAATATTCATATAAGTCCACACTCAACAACAGCTGTGTGCATAAATAGTGGTTTTAAGAAAAGTGTGAATGCTCTTGAAAAGCACACCGCTGTAAACTCTCAGCAGTTAACAGAAGGTCTGTATGAAATCAGAATTCTACTGGATACTGGACCATAAATGAGACTCAACAGAACTTTTGGTTTAAATAAGTTGCATTCCAGCATAATAGACTTATCCTATCCATGAAACATGGTGGGTTGCCAAGATAGTATTGCTTCACAAGGGAGTCACACCAGGTACTAATAGCAATACAGTACAAATACTTTAGAATTCATTCGAAATAGTCTTTTTTTCTTTAGAAGTACTGTATAATGTTTGAATATACTCAAGTCATCATTCCAATACAATAATTTTTTTTTTTTAAGTCAGTTGCCGCAGTTTTATTCATTCATCCGTTATCTTCAGCTTAATCCTCTATTTGGTTGGGGTGGGGTTCCCCAATGCCCATCCAGGGGGAAATGTTTCGTGCGCTGGGCAGATACACCCAGGACAGGGTGCCAATGTAACGCTGGACACACTCACTCACACAGCCACACACACACACACACACACACACACACACACACACACACACACACACA
>JAOUQT010303265.1:0-15812 GCA_025769995.1 Xyliphius kryptos | reverse complement strand
AGATTTGCTTTCTGGAGATTGTACTCGAACACACTCCATATTTCTAAATCTGCTGTTTTACAACGTTTATAGCTAATAATTTTTTTTTCTTCTATTTCTAAATGATTTTAGACATCCAAGATGACACAGCGCCGTGCCTTTGTAAGTGCTTTACTTTTATTTCTAAAAGTATAAATAGCCTTAAAAATAAATAACTACATTTAAAAAAAAAAAAACATGCTTTATTGTTGTTATCTGAAATCTATAAGCCTTAGTTTAACAATATTAATAAAAACTTTAAAAAGTGTTCTGTATACTAAAAGGCATGTAATAATCATGATATTCTGGCAGCTTGTGAGTCAATTTTAATAAAAATATGAATGTAATCGCATTTAAATTTGTAAATACAAGATTACAACTAAAATTTTTTCTGTAATTTAATCTAATACACTATATGAACATTGTGATCTGTTAACATTATGATCAAGCACATGTCACTTAATACTTATTGCATGTGTATTTAATATTTTGTACTAGGTAAGAGCAGTAAAATGCAAAATTTAATTAATTCACCTTAGGTATAGAGCTAATTCAAAATCAACATAACTGTATAATGTTTACAGTTTTTTATTTACACTTTATTATAAGTGGAAAAAAACAGTTGACAAAATCGAAATTGATTGTATTTCATATTCATAGTGGATAAAAGGTACAAGAGTTTTCACAAGTATGAGTACCTGTATGAATCGAAGTCCCTGAACTCCTTGAATGAAGCAATCAATGGCCCCAAAGTCAGCTGCAAGGTACAAATCAAGCTACTTCCCAATTATCAAGGAATTAAAAAAACACCCACATTGATACTTCTAATACTTGGGATGTGTTTATAGGTAGAGATTGAGGTTCCTAGGACTTGCCACTACGTTGTGCACACCAAGGAGTGCACAGTTAGTGAGGTCGAAAAAGATGCAGACGGAAACCTCATCTACAAGCCTTCGCCGGGGGCTGATACGTTCAAGACTCAAATGGAGAGGTAAGTCAGCTCGGTGTTCAAACAACAAAAGTTTATTATCATATACAGCAGTATATCAGAATGTATCATCGATTAAACAGTATTTAAATGTATATTTTTAAATGTATTATTTTTTCTGTTGAAGAATTAATAGGTTAATGTAATTGATATACCAATTTGATCAATACATGTACATTTTAAAGTATTTTGGCAACACATTTGTAAAAAATTCACATTATAACAGCACTTTTCTAAAAAATCAAGCTGTAATGTTTAGAACTTTTTGCACAAGGTACATTTTTTACCTAGAATGTATACTTGAGTGAATGTGATATCTTTGATTTCCTACTCAGGAACCCGATAAAGGTCATTGTGGAGGATGCAAATGACATCAAGCTGTTTCCTGAAGATGATGAGCTAATCAACATTCTGAACATCAAGAGAGGAATAATCTCTGCCCTTGCTGTTCCTGGAATCCAGGAAGAAAATATTAAGAGAATGGTAAATATCAAAAATATAATAATCATAATAATAATAATAATAAGCTTTTATTATGATTTAATTGAACATCCTTTTTGAATTACAAAACAGCCCACAATATATGGACTGTGTAAAACTGACTACACTGTCAATTCAAGAGAAGATATTGCCACTGATGTGACCCTGACAAGAGACCTATCTAGATGTGACCAGTTTAAGCCAATCAAGGATCACACCAGCCCTCTGGCACTTATTACAGGCAATGTGAGTCACCTTTTACTTGCTAAAGATTGCACATTTTTTTTGTAATATTATGAAGGTTTAATGAAAACTGCTAAATCCATTTACCTTGTTTCATAGAGCAACCTCGCTCGACTCATCACGAGCAGTCAGACTTGCAACTACAAATTTGACAACCAGGAGAAGCACATGATCTCTGGTGTCTGCACTGAAGAACATGGCTTCATGACTTTTACCTACAAGTGTGTAATTCAAACCATAATTTTTATTTTTTGTGTTGTACTAATCATGTTCCTTACTCACCTCATTCTTTTGATTATCAACAGCAATAGGCATCGCATCATCAGTGTTGGAAAACAAGTTTTGACTCTTTTAGGAGTATCTGTGTACAACGAAAGATTGTTTGATCACAGTAAGCACTGTCCAAACGACTTATCAACTTCTACACCCCAGTGAAAAAAATCCACTGACAGTTTATTTTTCTTTCTCTGGCAGAGGAGGCCAACATGAAGACCCTGTACCTTGATGCTATTGTTGACATGAGCCCTTTTCAGGACAAAAATGCCATCATTGATGTTCTGAGAGAGCTGGCTGAACTTGCCCAGAACGCTGATGGACACAGAAGAGCAAATTTGGCACACAGACTTGTGACCATGATCCGCAAGGCAAATGCTGACACTCTCTCTGCTGCACTGCCAGATGCACTGGCTATTTCTCCTTCCCTCACCTACCAGGCCCTGTTCCAGTGTGGTACCCCAGAATGTAGTGGTGCCTTCTTGAAAACCCTCAGGAGCATTGATCGGGCGTCTTTTGAAATTGACGCTGTGGTCTATGCCATGGGAATGCTGCCCAACTCCTCTCGTGCTCTTGTAAAAGAAATGCTAGAGATGGCTAAGTTCAAGCCAAGCAAACTTATTTACTATGCGACCAGTAATGCTGTTAGGAGGTGAGAACAATTTTAGAGTTTTAAGATGCCAATACAATAAATCCTTATACATATAAACCATTCAACTATTTCTAAAATCATAAATTAACAATGAGGGTTTTTGTATGACACAAGGTTGTATCAGACTGAAGGAAAAGTCACCCCTGAAATTCAGGATGTGGCTGATTATGTCCTTGAAAATATCAGAGATTGCACAGGTGAACAAGAGCACATCTATTTGACTCTAAGGGTAAGACCACTACTTTTCTGCTTCACTCGGCTGGAAAATTAATAATCATATTATGAGATTCTTTGTTAAAAGCAATTTATTATGTAAATATCTTGTCCAAAAGGTCATTGGAAACATGGCTGCAGCAATGGGTGCTGCCAGTCCTGCTCTGACATCAGCAGTAGTTCAGTGCATTAACCAGCCAGCTGCCTCACCTGAAGTTCAGCAGGCGGCCATCCAGGTCTTTAGAGCTACAGCTTTCCCTGAAAAGGTATGTGTATACAATCGTTCATTCTTGATTCTTTATGAAGGGCTTCCCCACTCTCATCGAGGGGAAAATGGGGCACTGTACACCTAGGACAGGGCGCCAACCTATCGCTCTGCACACTTACTCACACAGTCACACACACAAACACCCACTATTAGAGCATTCAATTTACCTTGAATCCATGTTTTTGGACTGTGGGAGGAAACTGGAGAACCCAGAGGAATCCCACGCAGACAAGGGGAGAACATGGAAAATCCACCAAGATTGGGTTTCGAACCTGGATCCCCGGCGCTGAAAGGCCAATATGCTAACCACTAAGCCACCGTGCCACCCGTGTATACGATTATACAACAGAAAAAAAATCCATGGATTATTTATTATTTGACTAATATATTTTTTTTATATTTTACAGGAAAGATCAGTGCTTTTAAAGGTGCTGCTGGATGGAGATGCTACTGTGCAGAAACGCATAGCTGCCTACCTCATCCTAATGAAAGATCCAAATCCTGAAGAACTTTCTCAGTTAATTGGAGCTCTAAAGACTGAGGAAAACCGGCAGGCTAAAAGCTTTTTCATTTCACATCTCACCAACATTCTCAGTTCCACTGCTCAAGAGACCACTGAGTAAGAAGCGTAACTTTTGTAAAACTTGGCTAAGCTCAATACTACCTGTATTTTAAATATTATAACTTTAAGGAAGGGTTCATTAAAAAAAAACTTTGTTTTTCTCTTGTTCTAAGGCTAAAGCAGAAGATTATAAATGCTCTTCAAAACAATGAGATTGAAAATGTCATGGATCCCTTTAAGTTCTCCCGCAACTTCAAGATTGGCACCATAGAGGGAAACATGATCTTTGAAGATGACCATGACCTTCCAAAGGAAGTTATGTTGGAGATGACACTGAGTGCTTTTGGATATGACCTTGAGATGGTTGAGGTACACAAAAATGTTTGAAAATGTTCAATAGATTACTGATCTCACCCAAGACATTCTTGTTTTCACAAAAAAAATTCCTCTTACATCCAGGTCGGTATGGAGGGTAAGGGACTTGAACCCACTGTTGAGGCTTTGCTAGGTCCAGATGGCTTTTTTCCTGATACTGTGCTCAAGACCATTTATTTTGCTACTTACATGATGCCCACCCAAATCAATGAGGTCCTTGAATCCATGATTCCAGCCATGGCAAATGATAAAAAGAAAAGACAGGTAATGTGTTATATTTTGTTCCAGTGATTTCTATTTGAGTCGTGTTATACAACAAATTGTCAAATGAACTTTATTTGAACATCTTTCAATGACCATGAAACATTAAGAACAAATTCAGATTTAATAACAAGGAAATACAGTGGCCATCCTACGTAAAGTACATAACAGAATTGTTATATTTATGTAGAGTTTTAAACCATTTAACTAATCTTGTAGTGCCTTCATATCTACCCTACTTCACGAGAAACTATGATTTTTTTTCTAGGCCTATAAAAACATTGTTGGAGAAATCTGTGAAAATGTGAACAAGCTCTTTAAGGACCTGAATGCCCATGATGCTCCTGAAGTCATGGTCTACCTAAAACTCATGGGTGCTGAGCTTGGCTACATTAAAACCCAAGATTTGGAATTCATGGCTTATTCTATGGTAAAGATGGCTGAAAACCTGATGAAGGCATTTCCCACTGGGGTAAGTGCACTTTGAATGTAGGTTGAAATCTGCAGTGTTGATCTAGTATTGATGTTTTTTTTATTTCTCTACTCTTCTTTAATTAATTCAGTTCTTCAAAAGCCTATTCTCAAGTACAGACAACAACCTTTTCCTTCATTATATCTTCATGGATAATGAATTTTACCTGCCCACTGGTCCTGGTGTCCCACTAAGGCTTGCTCTATCTGGTACCTTCACACCTGGGTTAAAAGGAGGACTAAGAATATCTCCTGATATGGTAAATTAATCTGAAATAAAGTAGTTTTTGTCCAATATAATGCAAATATTTTAATTCACACTTTGTTTTGGTTGGAATTTTCAGAGTGAGTTTGCTTTTATGCCATCTGTGGGTACTGAGTTTGTGATGGAGTTTGGAGCTCATCTCCCAGATTATGTTCAGTCTGGTATAGAGATGCACACTACTATCTACACTGAGAGTGATATGAATGCTAGATTTGCCATGAACAGAAATCAGATTAAGCTGACAATTCCAACTCCTAAGACACCAGCTACAATCTTCAGTATCATGTGAGACAACTAAACCTCATCTTCACAAATTATATTAATTGTATTCTAATAGATTAAAAAAATGAATAATCACACAATGCACCAGTAACATTGTTTCATAAAAAACATTTTTTTATTTTGTGTAGGAACTCCTTTGTATCTGTGGGTGGTAATATGATCAAAGCCATTCCTCCTGTTGAAGCAGAACAGATTGACTATAAGAACTGTTACCCTGCCTTCCCTGGATTTGAACTTTGTGGCATCATTCAGGTCACGGAGGCCATGCCAATATTTTTGACTGGTGACAGCAAGTAAGTCAAATTTAAGTATTGCTGTCAAAAATATACCTATATGCAAAATAAATGCTATACTCATAACATCAAATCTACAATTCGAAATAAATACAAAGATGACTGACCTTTAGTCCTATACACAACTTTGGGTAGCCCAGGAAAATATTTTAGTGATTTTTTTTTTTTTAATAAAAAAAAAATATGTTAACACATTTCGATGCAGAGGTACTCTGTAATATATATAAATGAAATGACATTCAAACTTATAGGAATTAACAACAATATATACTGTACATTAATCCATTTCTTGCTCTCTCTTGTTTATCAGACTCTAAATTTTGTCTACCTACATTATTTTTTGCTATTTCTAGGTTTGCTCTTCAGTTGCAGCCCACAGGAGAAGTTACAGAATACACAGCTGCTATTGATTATGCCTATGTGGAAAACACTGACAAAATTACAGTTGCTGTGAAAGCAGAGGGTAAGCAACAAATACATTTCAAACATACATCAATTAGGTGTAGGAAACAAATCTCTAAATAAACCATGGTCTGTGTTGATAACTGTTTTTAGGTGTGCAATTTGGGGCCATAAGCAATATAATGTTCAACAGAAAAAAATATGCTGTTTCTGCGGATCTCCAAATCCCTAACTATGAAATTGAGGCAGGCATTCGAATTGATGCAAGCAAAAAGGCTGAACATTCTATGCAGATTTACTTGAAAAACAAGGACTTCAATGAAGTGTCTTTGACTGGCCTGTCCAGGTATGTACTTAAACTCAAACTTTTTATTATTTAAAATTATTATTGTTTATACCAAGCGCAAAACCTTGTCCTTCACTTAATCCATATTTTCTTTTTTTAGATTTAAGGCACTGAATGATGTATTGGTTGAAGTTGAGTTGCAAATTCCATCTTTAGAGACTGAATCAAAACTGTCTGCTACTATAAAGGAGGCTGGCCATTTGACATTTGAACTGGAAAGTGACCTGAAGCTCCTTGATAGCTCATCATTGCAGAAACTCACATTAATTCTAGGTATTTTTTTTTTAACAGATTAAAATCAACTTCATGTACAAACGATAAAAATATATAAACCACTGTGTTTTAGCATTATTGATTGTATATCAACTACTGTATGCTACTTGTAATAGTGGTAATAGTCATATAATAAACAAAAGCTGATGTAAATCAAATGTATAGATTTGCAGTTTTTCATGAATTTTATCCTTTGTTTTTAGATAAGGAGCAAATAAGAGCTGGAATAAAATCTGATATCAGCAGTGGTTTAACAGCTGTAAAGGATACAACTGAACTTATGGGCATACTGATTAGGGTAAAAAGAAAAATCAGTTGATTCTTTACTAGAATTTTTGTGTAATGTCACTACAGACTTAAACATTGTTGTTGGTTTTTTAATAAGTGTCCAGAATTAGAAGTGAATACACACATTAAAATTTTATGTAAAATGTATGTACAATGCATTTCGTATTTTTTTAACAATGAAATAGTTTTGTTGTGAGAATTTTTACTTCAATTGATAATTTTCTATGTATAATGCTTAATAAATGTATAAATAACATGCTATTTTATTAATCATGATGCATTTATAATGTTCCAATTTACCTCAATATATTTTGATAGAACAAATAAATGGTACTTTTTTTTTTTTTAACATACAATATAGTACATATAGTACATATACACAATATAAAGGGTAGCTGCCCACAATTTTTTACAATTGCACATATACAGGAAAATATATGTATTTTAAAAACAAACATGTTAATAAATTAAAGATCAAATTAACTGCAACACTTTGTTACCTTGTAGAAAACCAATACCTACCTTGAATTTGCCAAGATCCCATTTATGGAAAACCTGAGGGTGCCTTCCATCCAGGACCCTGAACTGCCTGAGAAGCTGTTCCTAAATATGTAAGTGAAACATTTAATTTTTAAGTAGACCATATTGTTCTAAACATTCCAATTTAATCTTGTATTACTATTTGTTAAGCTCCAGAATCTATTTCTATTTAACAGGGAGGCTTGGGCTAGTTACCACTTAAGCAAGCAATACTTCACCATCAGTATTCCTATGCCTCATGTTGGAAAATCTTTAAAGGATCTAAGATTTCCCACAACTTTGACCACTCCCAAAATATCTCTGCCTCATATTGGTCTGGCTGTTGACTCTGTTCAAGTTCGTCTTCCAGAAGTAGTTATTCCTGCGGTTCTCTCATTGTCTTTTCCCGAATTTAAAAAGGCAGAGTTGTTGGGTAAGCTTAGCAGCAATTTCTACAATCTGGATGCTTCAGTGTCAGCTGAAACTGGTTTCCCTAAATCTGAAAGTTACTCTGCCAAGTTTGATGTAACTGGAACAGGTGCAGTGGATATTTTGTCATTCAGTGCTGATGGTGAGTACTTTTAGGAGGCTTTTGGTTCACCTCAATATAACTAGTTGATTTAACAGTCTGTTTATTATTTTGCATTCTTCTTTTTTCTTCTTAGGATCTGCTCTGCTAACTGGAATAATGACTGATACACTAAAGGCAGAAATGACCACTGCCGTGAACCACAAAGTTATTGATGCCAGAGTCAGCGTTATTGAAGAAATAACAATGAAAGAAAAGACCAGCTTAAAATCAAGCAGTAAACTTGAGGCAAAAAGTCCATTAGGTTTAAAAATATCTCTGGAACATTCAGGCCAAGTTGAAATCGATACAGAAGAGATCTCCGGGGATAGCAAGTTATCAGGATCCATTACTGGACCTTTTAATGGTGATCTCACACTTACACAAGGACTTACTCTCCAACGATTTAAGCCTGAGGCACTGGTTGAATCCCTATGTGAAATAAATTCAGCACTTCTCCAAACTCAAAACCACATTAAAGCAACCTTTGCAAATGGAGAGCTATCAGTGGTATCAAGAGCAGCTGCAAATAATAACATTCTGACGAACAATGCTGAAGTTACCCTCACCAGATCCAAAATTGCAGTGAAATCTGACACGGCTTTAGCTTCAAGGCTGAAAATCCAGAATGTTGCTGAAGCAAGTGTTGATGGCAGGAGTGTTCACCTTAAGTTTGAGACCACTACTGGCAATTCTGAAAACCTTATTAATTCCATGATCATCACAACTATTGATAAAAACGGCCTGTTAATCAATAGTGATGCTTCCATAAAGCTTGCTGAACATAAAGGTACCCACAAGGCAAGTCTGAACCTTAACACAAATGGCCTGACTACAAGTGGCAACACATCAGTAAACAGTTTCCTGACCCTACAGAATTCCTTTGATGGCACCCTCCATTCTTCTAAGGCATCTTTATCAGTTGCGACCAAAGGAAACCTTGGTTCAATGGCAATTGACAACTCCAACACCATGTCCGCATCGTTCTCTGCTTTTCATTTATTTTCCAAATCTCGATTAGACTTGGCCGAAGATGTATGGTACATATATGATGCCAAGATTCATGCAGAACCTTCCTCTGCTTATGCTGACATTACAAACAATTTCAAGCTTACCTCTGACATGGAAATGAAACATGCTTGTGAGATCAAGTTTGCAGATTTGACTGGAACGGCTAAATGCAGTGCAAATGGCAAACTCATGGGCGCGCACTTAAATCATGACTCGGAACTGGAGGTTATTGGACTTAATGTCAGAATCAACAATGGGGCCCAATTTAATTCTCAGCCAGTTCGCTTTACCACTTCCCTTAAGGGCACAGCTGGCCCATTCTACTTGAACATGCATGCCTTGGCCAATGGAGATGGAGAAATAAATCTATTTGGCAAACACAGTGCTCAAGTGTACTCCAAGTTTCTCCTAAAGGCAGAACACTTAGCCATTGCACATTCTCATGAAAACAGAGTGTCAGTCACCCACAAGCTGAACAATGACGTCATCCTTGACACCAACTTTGACAATAAAATAGAAACTCTACTATCGACCTCTGTGCAATCTGCAGCAATAAAAATGAACTCTAAAATCAACAGCAATGTATTTACCACAACTCTTAGTGTCTACAACAATCAAGACAAAATTGGGTTGGATGTTTCTGGAGTGGCCACGAGCACCGCTTCCAGCAAAAGCCAAGATTATTCCTTGTCAACATTTTTAAAATATGATAAAAACGCAGAGATGCACGTCATTAGCCTGCCTTTGCTGGAATCTTTGCCCGCCATTCTGGAGAACGTCAGAATTACAACCGCAACTTTAGCTGAGGCTTTACAAGACAACATAAAAAGTGAGGAGTTTGCTGTAAAAATGGAGGCCCTTCTGCAACATATTTCTGAGTTCCTAACTACATTAAATCTGGAGGAAAACACTCTGCAGCTAAAAGACAACTTAATTTCAATGGCACAGCAATGTCCTTTTACCAAAGAGAGTTTGGAGGCTGTTGCAAAGGATGCAAGGACTTTGGTTGAGAGCTTTATGATTCAGGTCAATGTGTTTGCCAGTAAAGTGCACAAAATTCTTTTGGAAGCTCATGGTAAAACAGTAACCCAGATGTTAAGTGCACTCAATGAAAACTATGACATCCGTGGTACATTCCTTGCTCTTATTGAAACCATGGAAGAACTGATTGATCTGATTGATCCAAAGAAACTGAAGGACAGTGAAGTTCCTATATTTCAGGACACTGATATAGTTCACAATGTTAAAATCAATCTGAAAAGTCAACTGAATGACCTGAAGTACATGGTAAAAGAATTTAATATGGACAAATTTGCTGAACGCATAAATGAATTAACTTCTCAAGCAAAGTTTGCTATCGCTGGAATATCTGAAAATAATTTTGAAAGGATTTATAATAACATACAGCTACTTGTAACTGACCTGGACATTATTGGCAAGTGTAAAGTGATCCAGCAAGATGTCCAAGATCTCCTTAGAAAATATAAACTTGATAAGACGATTGATGAACATCTTAAAAAGATTATAGATCTTTTAAAACAATTCAATTTTCAAAAAACAGTTCAAACTTTTGCCAACCATTTCAAACCCTTGACAAAATTCTTGGATGATGTCATCAGGTACTTCAAGATCACTGACTTACGAGAAATTATTGAAGATCTAAATAAAATAATTGAGGCTTTTGTCAGGTCTCTGAAATCTTTTGAATACAATCAGTTTGTGGATAAAGCTAATCAAAAAATTAAGGAGTGCACAGACAAAATTAACATTCCACAAATTTCATTTCCAGCACTTCCGAAGTTAAACAATAAATATATTCTTGACATTCCTCTTCAGATTCCTGAGATCAAATTGCCCAAAATCCCAACCGAATTTATGCTGCCTGCATTTGGAAAGCTGTCCAGTGGGATCTTACTCAACAGTCCCTATTACACCATCACAACCTCTGCAGAGATTTCCAATTCTACTGACAATCAGCAGATGCACCATTTTACAGCATTTGTTACATCAATTGGCAACTCTCCAGTCTTTAAGATACTAAATTATAATTTTGATGCCACTGCCCGTGTTGGCATTCCAAAAATGAGCAGAGTGGTTCTTGCAGAGTCCATAAAATTAATTCATAGTGCCCTTTCTGTTGAACACCAAGCTTCAGTTACCCTGTATGGTCTGTCTGCCCAGGCCACTGCCCAGTCTAAACTAAGTGCAAATACCCAGCTGTACAAAGCAGACTTTACAAACAAGGCCTTCCTTGCTATGGAAGGTGGAATGTCAGCATCTTTTGATACTATTTACAACCACCAAGTCAACGTGCCATTCATATTACTGACAAATGAGGCTGCTGTGACCCACTCAGTACTTGTTCAACAAAAAGGCACCACCATCAAAGTAACAGTTAGTACCACAGGAAATGAAAAATACCGCATTTTGGACCTTACTGATGAGATTATCCACAAAAGTGAACTGCAATGCACCATGGAGCCAAGGACAGCTAAACTCAGCTTTACAGCAGAAACAGACAGTGGCTTATTGAACTTAAAGGAAACTGTAAATGTTGATGCTGTTGCACTAAAAAATATTGACTTTAAAAGCAGAATTGAGGCTACATCTCCTTTCATCAAAAGCAGTGTGTTGCTCACATCTGGAAGGTTCAGTCTTCGAAAACTAAAAGCAGAGTTTGAAGCCACACATGATACAGAACTTGCTGGTGTTGTAACTGGCACCCTATCCAATGGACTTAACATCATGGTACGTCCAATAGAAATTACTGTCGATTCCCAGAACAAAGGAAATGTGAAAATAATTAACCAAGAAACATTCTCTGCCAAAATTGACCTTCAGAATGACTACAACATTATTCTTAACTCCAACAAGCAGCACATCGCCACTGGCGCCATTATGCGAGTTAACCAAAACAAGTACAACTACAATTTTACAATTGCCAATAATAACGCTGAGGTAGGCATATATGCGGCTGTAAATGGTGAGGCTGACCTTGAATTTCTGACTGTTCCTGTCAGTGTTCCAGAAATATTCATTCCAGAAATTAATGTTCAGATTCCTTCCATCAATGACATCAACCTGTATGAAAAGAGTGGCCTCAAATATCTTTTTCCTACCAAGCCAACCTTTGACCTAAACAGCAAAATTGTCTACCAAAAGAGCAAGCATGCACCAATAGCTGATTTTGGCCTTGTTTATATTCCATCTATTGGTAATTTCAACTCAGAGATATCTTTCAAGTCCCCCACTTTAAATCTAATTGCCAGTGCAGGAATGCAGAATGAAAATGACCCTGCCATTCGCATTGCTGCCACTACTACCTCTGTGTACCAAAATCTGAATGCTAACCTTGAAGGTACTAGCACCCTAACCTTTAAAAGAGGTCTGAAATTGGCCACAGCTTTGTCCCTAAAGAATGCCTTTATTGAAGGAACACATAACAACACTTTGACTCTAAACCATGATAATCTGGATGCCGCAGTGGCTGTATTCACAGTTGCAAAGATGAATCTGCCGGTCCTCAGTTTTGAAGCTAACCATAAGTTGCTTGCAGACACTAAAACTCAACTAAATGCTGTCTCAACATTGAAAATCACACACAATTACAACATTCCTTTTATCGATGCAGTTGGCAGTGGTGCTGTAGAACATACCATGAAAGTAGACAGTGCACTTTCCTACATTTCTGCTGAATCTACAGCAAAGAGCACGACAGATGGGACATTCTGGGAGACTGGAACTGTAACAGGGGCTTTCATGAATGAAGCATCAATGTACATCAATGGGCAAGGATTACGCTCCAAACTAAAGACAAATGGAAATCTGAAAATAAACGATGAAGATCTCAAAGTAGATTTTGACCTTGATGAAAGCCTGGACACAGAGGCAGCCCTTAGTCGTGTCTACATTGTTCTGAATGCTGTCTCCAACAATCTAGTTGACATTGATTTCTATAGCACAAACGGTAAGCATGCTTACAAAGCCACAATTGACCTGGTCCCATTAAGCTCCCTCTTTATTGAAGAAGAATACGATTTGTCTCAAACCGACGATTTTGAAGAAAAAGTCTATCAGAAAACAGTTGTGAATTTAAAGCCTTCTGAGCAGAAGTTTTCTTACGTGTTGCAAACGGTCTCGCCGCTATATTCCACAAATTTCGATGTCGAAGGAACTCTGAATATTCCACATACTTCTCACATTGTTTTCAAGTCATCATGCGAATCTTCACCTGAACTTCTGAAGTATGATCTAAATGGTAAGAATGTGCAATTATTATTTTACCTATTAATATTAGAATTTTCCAAAGAAGCAAAAAGCTAAACAATTACATTTACAATTTTAACAAACTTTTAAAGCCTGAACTGTGTTTAATAGTTATATTATCCTAAAATATTAAATCTTAGAAAGTACTTAACATGTTTTATTTGTAAAGGTTACCTGAGCCATAGCTGCAGTGAAAACATCGCAACAGCCAAGGTCTTCTTCAGTCATAGTGATCTCAATATGAACTTCAGCAGTGTTCTAGCTCCAAGGTATTTTTTTTTTTTCATTTTACTTGCAGTTTATTGCCTAAATACATTTTAAATAGAAAATGGTAAAGGATTACAATGATGCTATCACTGATTCTTTGTTCTATATTTATATTATCTAATGGTTTATTGTAATTTAGGGATCTTAGCCATGAAGTCAATCTGGACCTCACCAGCCCAACATTTACAGATATGAAACTCCGTTATGAAGCCAAGAGAAATGCTCTGAGTGGAACTGTTTTCACACCATCAGCTGGCCTACTAGGTTTCCAGCTTACCAGTAAGATGCCATCTCAACTGACTTCACGTCTTTATGGACGCTACGCTGTAAGTGATCATTTCATTCTTACAACAAAGAATTAAACTTTAAATATTTTCTTACTGACCAATTTTCCCTCTTACAGTCTGAACCAGAAAATGACATTGACATACTGTTTGCCAAAGCTTCAAGGGATGATGAGCAAAACATTAATCTACAGGCTGATTACAATCTGGGAGTAATTAATGAAATGATTTCAGGATTGAGGGAAAGAAGTCCTGCTATCAGCTCCGCATTTGTCAGATTTGCAGAAAAATATGAAATGGTTGAACTTATTACAGCATTGAAGGCGACAACTTTTGATATACTTACCGAAGCTTACAAGTTTAAATCCGATTATATGCCTGAGTTTAGCCATCTTTTCAAGGCCATTCAAAATCTACTAAATGCTAGTGTCAAGTTTCTTAGGGAGACCAAGTTTAAGCTTCCTGGCATGGAGGCAAGTACTCTGCCTGAGATCTGCAAGCAAATTACAAGAAATACTGGTCTCATTCTGGAAGAAGTTATCCGTACCATTACTGACATCCTGAATAAGATCCTTGAAGATTTATCGCCTACTATTTTGTCCACTGAAATATACCTACCTTGGGATGAAGTGATGACTGGGAAGGAAATCATTGACTTTATTAAGGAAAGTCTGCACGACATAGTAAGCATTATGAATGAACTGGTAAGCCCTGATGAGATTTTGGAGGAACTGTCTGATATATATATTGAACTTGCAGAATTGGCTGACTTATTTGAAGACCTTACGCCACTGATTGAGGAAAGTGATAGTTTGTTTACCATCGAGAGCTGGAATGAATTTGTTGAGGGGTGTCTTGAGCTTATGTCGACCATGTTAAATGAGTTTATAACATCTGTCTCTATAGAGCCAACAGGAAGGCTTGAAATCAACCTTCCAGTTAGGTTTTAAATATAAGACATTCACATTAAACAAACTCAGCATATGAAACACAACCGTTTCTGTGTGAAGGACAAGATGGACATCTGACCTTTCAGTAATATCTTGCTTGTTCAGCTATATTTCATTGTAATGCTCTTTTATTCAAACATAAATTGTAAATGAATGCAACATAATAAAGTATTGTTATTATGATTTGCTTTTCAGTTGCTTTATGGTCTTTATTCTTTTATAAAAAAAAAAGTTTTCATTTGTTTTAATAAATTCATCTTAAGTTGTGTAACATAAGACAAATCAAACTAGAAATGATATCTATGAATAAGCAATGTCAATTTACAATTTACTGCAACTTTTAAACATTTTCTTAAATTCAGAATCCTGAAAAATGCGATTCAATGATCAAATCCTCATGGATACATCATAAAACCTACTTCAATACAAGAAAAAAAAATCAAATGGCCAAACATTAATCAAAAATTCATTGTATAGAATATTTTGGCTTTTCATCATTGTATATTTAGTTATTTTAAATAAACTGCTAATACTAGATATTTATATAATTTTTCCACGTACAAATATTTTAATACTGGATCATTTTTCTCAATAAATGACCAAGTACAATTTCATTGTCCTCTTTATATACTTTTGGGCCTTGTGGGAAAATAGGATTAAGTTTCAGTTTATAGTTCTGCATAAATAACGGAAATTAGAAAAGGTTTAACTTTACTGACTTGACAAACTTTAAAGCAGCATTGTATATCACAAGTAAACCCAGCTTTCACAGATTCATTAATTATTTAAAAAAAAAAAAAAGTTCCATGTTGTAATGTTACATTTTCTTTGCCATATTCATGAATGTCACTAATTTCACCTACACTGGAGATCAAAATTAGAGAACAACACACAATTTCCTAAATGTCAAGGTCACGATGTAGTCCTATGTGAATGTATCCTAACAGGAGTTAAAGAGCAGTATTTTAAACATATTTCATGAGTTGCATATATT
>JAOUQT010303255.1:0-15817 GCA_025769995.1 Xyliphius kryptos | reverse complement strand
AAATTGAATGCTCTAAATTTCCCTGTATAGTGTGTATATGAGTGTGTGACTGTGTGAGTGAATGTGTACCCAGCGATGGATTGGCGCCCTGTCCTGGGTGTGTCTGCCCGGCGCCCGAGACGTTCTCCCCTGGATAGGCATGGGGAACCCCCGCGCGACCCTCATAGAGGAATAAGCGGAAGATAATGAATGAATTAACTTAATCTTGGTTTTGCAGATTTTTAAACTAAATAAAAAATGCAATTTTGGGCTGCTTCTTATATGAGCTCCCACAGAAAAATCAGTCTGATATGGAAATATTTTCAGCATATCTTATTTTATACATTATTTTTTGTACTTTTTGTTTCACCTTACATGATAAAATGGACTGAAAATTCATATAATCACAAATGTTTGTGAAGTGGAAGGCACCCACACAAACACTTTGAAAAGGCTATAACCAGAGATAAGGTTAAGTTGTTTACTATGCTGTGAATGAAATATGTGCTGTGTCACAATGTCCATTTACAATCTAAGACAAATAAGGTTGGCAAAATGTCGGGTGGAAAATTCCCAGCATTTACAGCAAATAACTGTAAAAGTTGTATCAGAATATAATAACTGCAAGTTCATTTCTAATTTTAATAATTCAGGTATCAGGTTTCAAGTCCCCGCATTATTATAGTGCCTTAGTAACACTGTTGACCCATGTCATGTCTTCAGTAGTAATTTGTGATGTTTTTTTTATTGTTAATATTTCTACAGTAAAGCCCACCTACCTGTAAGTCTCCTGTGACCCCTGTGGGATTAGTTTACAATGCTGTTGGGGCGAGAACAGCAGTGGTTTTTGCAAGGGGGTTGTAGACTGTTCCTCAGCCTGCATCTGTGTTCATTCCTGAAATCATTTTTTGGTTCAGAAAGAACTACACTGGAGGAATTGAATGTTTCCATCTTACAAAATCTACACTTGGTTGACATGGTTAATAAACAACGTTCTCTTTTAAGCATTAAGCATGACAAACGGAGCCTTCTTATTATTTTTATGTTTAATCTAGTCTACTACACCCAGTCACTTTGCATATTAACACTGTACATTTTTTTTAATGTGTCAGGGTTATTCTCTTGTATTCAGTATAAAGTTAAATATCAAGCATGCAACAGCCCCCTTAGGCATATACACTGCAAATGTAAGCTTTTATAGTTTTTAACAAAGTAAGATAAATGTGTGGATATTCTATAAAAACTCGAGGAGCTAAGCCATGTGAGAATAAAGTGTCTGACAGAGAAGAGTAGTGCATGCAAATGGACATGGTGTTAACATTTTAATCACTTTGCTAGTGTGAAACAGGAAGAAACACACTGGTGTGACAATGATATTTGAAAAATGTAAATCTAACTGCAAATTTATCAAGCAAAGTTTTACCTGACAAGAGTAAGGTGGTTATGGTTGACTGATTTTGCATTTTTGAAAATCATGTCCTAAACATTTAAACAACACGGGTGACTTTTATACTGCATGTGTGTAAATGTCTGTATCTGATTCTACAGCCTTGTATATGTGAAATTATAAAAGCCTCTTCAGCCTCTTCAACTCTTCAACGCTTGGTTTGGTGGGCAGAAACGACAACCTCAACATAACTGCAGATCCTTGGAATAAATTGGAATTTTGATTATAGACCATGACTCAGTGGGTATAAACTACGTTTGTACTATGTGTTAATTGGATCTCTTTTTGCTCTTTTGACTATGAGGTAGTTATAAGGTGTGGTTAGAAGCTTATAACATGCTGAATTTTTACCCTTATACACACTATTTTTTAAAACTTAAAGTTATAATTGTGTACTTTTATCTGTTAATTAAGTCAATTAGTAATATGTATGAAGGGCTACTGATAAACATTTAAGATACATTGCATTTAGCTCGAGGGGTTTTTAATCAATAGATGGATATTGAGTTTTATGCAGTATTGCACAGTTATTGAACAAGTTTAAATGTATTTATATTATAATGTTTAACATAATTATTTATAGCACAACATTACTGCACCACATAACTAAGTTCTAAAGCTTGTAATAACATGCCTTCTTCCTAAAGTGGGGCAGTGGTGCAACAGTCCATGCTTCAGCCTCACAGCAAGAAAGTCCCAGGTTTGATTCCCAGATGGGGCAATCTTTTATTTAAAGTCCACATTTTTTCCCTGTATCTAAGTAGGTTTATTCTGAGTACTTAGTTTTTCTCCACATTTCAAAGATATGCTGGTAGAGTAATTAAACATATGACTGCATTGTTTGTATTTGTTTCTGAATAGCCAGTAATTAGATAGCATGGTTTAGTGGTTAGCATATTCGCCTCTCAGTTACTGGGATTCCTGGTTCGAATCCTGATCTGGGTGGTATTACCATGTTCTCCCCAGATTGTGTCAGGGAACCTGGAGAAAACTCACACAGCCACGGGGAGAACATGAAAACTTCATCCGGATCAGAATTTGAACATTAATCCCCAGCCCTGAGAGGTGAGCCATCATGCCACCCGTGTTTTAAATTGATTACAATTTTTTATTCCTGGGTTCATTTTGGTAGCTACTGTTATTTTGTGGTATTGTTTTTTTTCAAGGATTTGTTTTGAATAGAGGTCTGAGCAGTTGATTTGATTGGGTTTGCTCCTTTTGGCCTTCCACAATAGGCGGACCTTAGCAATTCCGTTTCTCCGCAGTTTCACTCAGCAGCGAGAGAACCGAGGATCCAACTGTAAGGAAGGAGCAGCTCTGTCCTGCGCCCAAAGGTAAGCTGGAGCGGCCTTTAACACTCATATATATATATACACGCAAGAAATTGTTTGCATTATAAATAAATCAACTCCATTTTATTTGGATTAAAAAAAAATAAAATTAGGATTTCTTTCATTATTCATCTTACTTGTAATGCAACTTACGTATTCACTTAAAATCGCAGACAGCATATGTTTAACAGGTTAAAAATGATCTATGAAGTCAAATAGTAGTTGTTGTTAATATTTATTCGAATCCAAACTTGAGAGTCGATTCCTTGTGTCGTATTTGATTCGGCTGAACGACACCAAAACTTATTTTGGACTGAAAAAGTTTTAGTCTAAAATGGCGAAGACGGATCTTTTTCAATCCTGAAACTACGAAAAGTGGCATTTACACGCGTTTTAAGAAGCAGTACTCCCGTCTGAAAGTGCATGCTGCATGCTTTTAAAGAAGAAAAGGGAGAAACCGTTTGTGGAATTTGTGTTATTGAGCCGAGTGATGCAATGAAGCAATGAAATTCAAATTTGAATTAATTACAAATGCAGGTAATGTTCGTACCACTGCCATTGTTGTAAACTTTTAAATTACACATATACAATAGATTTACAGCAAGCGTGCTCGCCTGGACGTCGAACCGTTCGCGTTAAGTTAACAACTGAAGACAATTGTTTTAACATACGATAATGACATAACATCAATTATTAAATCTTATATTAATGTAACCGTGTGCATCTTTTAGTAATAATTTTTGCTTTCTTTACTATAGCTAAATTGACCCAAAAATGCATTTTGTTAATACTATTTCTATATTGTTAATATGTAATGGAGAAAGCTGTCTGATTCCCCCAAATTTTACAAGCAAAAATGCATTAAAATTGTTTGTCAGTGTTTACTTCGGACTGGGTTTGGACCAATGTAACAACGAAATCATCTGTAAATAGTTCTCTTAATCTCCTTAAGGTGGTAGAAATGACTTAAGTAACTAACTGAGCAAGCTTACTTCCAAAAAACTGTGCCTTCCTAAAAACTTCCTAAAATGTAATAAAATAAGGCCTTTGTGGTGTCAGGTTTCTCAGAGCTGAACCACTTACTGGAAGTATGTCACTGTTACATGGGCAAAAGTGTGGGCACACCCGATGCCTCTCAGTTATCCAGCAACAAGATTGAGCTGTAGGATGGATCATTACACATACATCAGTGCATTTCTGCATATTTATTGAGATATGCTGAATACAGAGTGGTGAAAAAGTGGGATGCATCCTAAGGTATGAGTTGGTTGTAGTTTTCACCTGACTTTTTAGGGTATATTCTGCATTTGCACGGTTGTAGAAATGACATTTGTTAATTGGATTTTTATTAAAATTGTGCCCAGTGATAGGTCGGCACCCTTTTCTTGGTGTGTCTGCCCAGCAACCGAAACCTTCTACTCTGGATGAGCACGAAAAAGCCCCTCATGACCCTTGCAGAGGATTAAATGGAAGATAATGAATGGAGTAAAACTGTGAATAATCAAGTATTCAATTTAGTCTTCTGTATCTGTATTATCTGTATCTTCTGTATTTGTCTCAAGTGGTTGTGTCTACAATTCTCCTGAGCATACAACCATGTCAGCCATGCAAGCAAATTCACCCCATGATCAGATCAAGTTGTGCTCAGAGAAATTCCCAAAAACCCAAAAGCTATACATCTCATACATTAGAGTCCTGAGTTCACATGGTAAAGGATTATGTGCATCACAGTACAAAATAAAAAATACAGTTTGTCTGGAAAAGTTGCGAGGACAATACCCACAGTTAGAAAATATTCCAAATATTTTACCTAATATCAAAAAATATAAACCACAGATATGACAGCTTTTTTTGTTTTATATCTTAATGTTCCATAATTATTTCTGACTAAATTCAATTATTGTTTTTAAATCATTTTAAATAGCGAGGGAGAATGGTCTAACATGAAAAACACACAAATAGTACCATTTTGCTTCTTTTTTGGGATAGGCGATCCTTGACTACTAACAAAAACAATATACTATATTAGTATATAGATAATTTTTTTAATTTAGATTTGGACTGTTTGCACACTTTTTCATCGGGTTGCCAGTTTTCTTGTAAAAAAAAACACATTTTTTAGATACTGAATCATGCCACAAAATGACTTTATCACCAAACATTTTCCACTGGAGGATTAAAAGATTGTATTGCATACCTGATCATTGACTCTTAAGGAGAAATCATCTCACTGACAAAGATTTAGGCTTTTTTTAAATTTTGGATTTTAATACTTATGTATTTTAAGCTGCTGATTATTAAAATAACCTGATACATACTTTGTTATATATTATACATATACATCTAATGGGTCTATAAAAATCAACAAAACCTGCCAGTCCATCACAGGTGTGTAATGCTCAACTTAAGAGGTTAAACTTTTTAAAAAATATAAAATTATCTATACCTCTAAATGCCAAAGCCCTCATTGACTCATTCACTCATCACTAATTTTCCCACTTCCTGTGTATCTACAAGGCACCTATAAGGCAACACCTTGTACTTCTCACTGAACTGAAACCACAGGGAAGGAACCTGGCAGACCTTCAATGGGTACTTCTCACTTCCTCGTCAGGGTCACATTAGGGTCGTCATGAGTTTTTCTACGTATGATTGTTCGTTTACTATCGCTATTGAAGGCAAAACCTTGGATGGATTTGGTTCTTCACGAGTATTTTAATTACTTCAAACCTTACTTCATACTAATTAATTCGTTTTACATATATAAACTCCAAAGCCATCTCTCATTCAAAAACAATTGCGTTTTAACTTTCAAGTAGTTATCAAGTTCTCCACCGTAGCAAAGCACAGGTATTCTGCCAGAATACTCAATGTATATTGAATACAGCTCTATTGCTGTTGTTTTACACGCATTGGTATACAACGGTCCAAAACACACCATATATAAAGTTCTATTAGATAATGTATGTGATAAATATATAAGTTGTCCACTAGTGAAAACGTGGATAACGTTGACCTTATATTCTCTAAGGAAAGTGAAGCATGTAATTTTTAGAGAGTACATTTTTATCTCTAATTTCAAGTAATTTTATAACTCGTAATGGCTAATGTAAAGGCTACATCACACAACGTTATGGCTCATAAAGAAATAGTTTGATGATTTTGTGTGCGGGAACTCAACCAGCCTACGCAGATACCTGATCTCAATCCTGTTGAACAACATCAGGACAGAATGTCTTATTGTGAAATGTAGATTAGGACTTCAATGTCAGTGTACAAGTCTTTTAACTTGTCAAACCTTTATGAAATGCTTTATCAGAATAGTTCAATGGAACTTGATTGCAAATGCAAGGTGGCTTAGTGGTTAGCACGCTCGCATCTCAGTGCTGGGGATTCCCGGATTGAATCCCAATGTGGGTGGAGTTTCCATGTTCTCCCAGTGTCCTTGTGGGTTTCCTCTGGGTTCTCCGGTTTCCTATCACAGTCAAAAAAAACATGGATTCAAGGTACATTGGCTGCTCTGATTTGCCCCTATAGTCTGTGTGAGTGAGTGTGTGCCCAGCGATGGATTGACACCCTGTCCTGGTTGTTTTTGAAGAGCGCCTGAGATGTTCTCCCTTGGTTGGGCATGAGGAACCCTCATCCAATCGTTGTATAGGATTGAGCGGAATAATAAATGAATAATGTAATGCATTCTGGTTACCTTTGCTAAATATATTTTAAGAGGGTGATCTAAAACAAAAGGATTTTAAATGGATGTGTTTTGAATTAATGACTGCTTTTTGGAATGCTTTTTTAAAAATTAAACTTTAATGTTTCTGCTTCCATAATAGTTAAGCAGGATAATTTCATAATATAGCAATGGACAGCTAATAACAAATGATAGCTTCTGAACAATGTTTTTCTCACACCTCTGTGGGACTTCAGTAGGGTCTGTTGTTTCCAACAGGTAAAGTGTAGAAACCAAACTGTCCTAGCTATTGAAGGTGTATGTAACACTGCACTTGTAATTCTGGTTTCAAGCCTAGATAAATAGGAGGTGTGTATTAAAAAGAGCATTCTTATATTGAAAATTGCACCAAATAAAATGTGCTGATTTTCCCAAAGGAAAGCAGGAAGAATAGAAAGAATATAAGGAGTACTAGAACTGGATAATTATGTGATTATTCAGATAGTCAGCTTACTAAACTGGTAGCTGTACTACTTCCTCTTATTGGCTATGTTATATTTGTTAATGCAAATGTAAGGTGAGCAGGAATGCCATGTGAATAATCATTTCTAGCAACCCATAGAACCTTATGTTAAGAGAGAATGTGTGTTTTATTAATAATAACAACAATTAACAACTTGGGTATATAACCTAATTTTTCAGTAAATAAACTCTTTTCTTTTTTCAGGAGACAGATGATGCCTAATATTTAGGCGCTTTTCCTGACTTCTAAATGTGTTTCCTTACTGTGAGCCTTTCACTGCTACCAGGATGTCCTCTATGGACCCCTATCAGTACATTATAGTAAGTTTGTCTTTCAAAGGCTTTTCCTGAAAATTTAAAAGTGCATTTTTTAAATGTTCTGTTGCTTTAATTTATTATGTTCTGCACTTGCAAATTATGACTGAGAGTTGTGGACACTTCTTAGTTATTAAAATGAAACTGTTCTGGAACTTAACACCTTAACAGAAATAAATGGTAAGGTTTATGCTACAGTGTACAAAAACTTTTAAAACAATTTTATGTACTTTTGGCCCTTGCCTGCAGCAAGTTCAAGTTTATTTTTATATCACTTTTTATAACAGTCCATTGTCTCATAGCCACTTTAAGACACAGTTTGCCAAGCAATTCCCCAAATTAGATGGTTTAAAATGTTACTTGTGGGGAAACATTAGTGACCTCCAGAACTGTTAACAACTGTATTATACTTGTTTAAAAAAAAGTAACTATTATGTTGTGTTTGGACACATTTAGTCAAGTTTTAAGAAAGTCACTGACTCACAATCAAGTCAGTGTTTGTGTAATTGTGTTTTGATCATGAGCAATGCATTTGACCTAAAGAGCTCTTACATTTTAGTGTAATTTCCCTTTTTACAATATTTTGCTCATAAAATGAACAGATTTTGGCAACTGAGCTTAGTTTAAACATGGTGGCCTACTCACAAACCAGGAAGCATATTATTGTGTAGTGTTCAGTAATATAGACATTATCTAATAAGACAATAACATTTTCTAATAAAGCAGTCTATAAAATGAACAATCCACTTTAGGTCATTAATTCATTACAATTTAACTGGGAAAATCAGAACTGGTAAAATATATCAGTAATACAAATTTACAATTCTTTAACTGGTACATTTTTATACATATTAGTTTCTCAGAACCTTGACATGAAAAAAAAAACAGCCAGCGAGCAACAGTTCTGCAAAAGGAAATGCTTAGGCAATGAGAGAGGTCACTGGAGAATGGTCAAACGAGTTTGACTGCACAAAACAGACTACTGAAACATCCACTTTGTACAATTTTGTGCAAAAAGCATCTTAGAATACTCAAAGTTAAAGTTCAGCCTTTGGCCATTTTGAGTAAAAAGGGGGAACTACCTTGTGTAAGTGTAGTTTTTTTAAGTTGAGTGAGTGTGCATTACAGAAGAAACCTAATGTAAAACAGTGTCACACAGTTGCGACCACATGGTTAGACAATCATTAAACCTGTTTAAGGGTTTGAATGTTTGGTACAAGCTTTGGTACAAGCTAATTAAAACAAAACAAAAAAAATATCCTGTAAGCTGTAACTGTTTCTAAAATCCAGTGACCCAAGCCAAAAAAAATTAATTACTACAAAACAAAAACATTTGCATTGTACATTATGTCTATAGTCTCTGTATTTAAATAACAGAGAAAACAACCCTCCTTAGAAAGCATTTATTGTTTAATGGATTGATTTCAATTATATAAGATCCATGCCAAAGAAAAATGTGTGCTTTTTAAATAGTTTTAAATAGTGGTATTTTTCATTTTGTGTCTTTCTAAAAAAAATGCATAGTTCATTTTTTTTTTTGGTAAAAAATTGTAACAGTCACTTTGGTCGTGGTTTCAAACTCAAGGATAGATTAGTGTAATGCAGAATTTTCAGATTCTCAGGTTCAGAATGCAGCAGCTAGAGAGTTGACTAGAACTAGATATTTAATTGTTTTTGTTGTAATTTGGAAGTTCAACAAAGTGTAATAATGTATACAGTACCTAAAATAAAAAAAAAGGTTTTATATTCACAAATGGCGGCTCTATGGCTTAGTGGTTAGCACAGTCGCCTCTCAGTGCTGGGGATTTCTGATTCGAATCCCAATCTAAGTGGAGATTCCATGTTTTCCACGTGTCTGCGTGGATTTCCTCCGGGTTCTCCGGTTTCCTTCCATATTCCAAAAACATGGCTTCAAGGTAAATTGAATAGTCTAAATTGCCCCATATAATGTGTGGTTAGGTGTGTAAGTGTGTACCCAGTGATGGATTGGCACACTATCCTTGGTGTGTCTGCCTGGCACCAAAGACGTTTCTCCCCTGGATGGGCATGGGCAACCCCACTGCAACCCTAGTATAGGATTAAGTAAAAGATCATGAAGGAATGAATATTTAAAAATTTAAGTCGAATGCAACTTTTTTAGAATTAGGTTCATTGCTGAAGGCTACAAAACTACAGCTACAACTTTAGCTACAGCTACTAATTTTTTTTTTTTTAATATTGATTTTCTTTGATGTTTAAACCGTTAGTAACTTAAAAAAGAATAATGTAACAAAAAAATAACTTAATGTAACTTGTTTCTATATTCTTGCATTTTTGTAATCAGTCTGCCTCATTTTGGTTTACTGTTTGTTGTGTGCTGTGAGTTTATGTAAGCTGCTTAACATTAATAACATTCATGTTCTCTGACATTCTTGATTAAACTGCATAAATATTCTATATACAGTTTGTTCATTGTGTGTCATGTAATAGTTACTTATGTGAGAGTTTTGTGTCTTAGGTTGAGCATCAGTATTCACACCGACTCATTGTGAACGTCGCAAGAGCCGAAAATGTCACTAAAGGGGCCTTCGGAGACTTGTGTGAGTGCATACTTCATTTCATTATGTTTATTGTTTAAAAAAGTACCGGAATTAACTAAGCATGCTGTGCCTTTTTTCCAAACAGTGGATACACCAGACCCATATGTGGAGCTGTACATTCCAACTGCTCCGGAGTCAAGAAAACGAACACGTCACATAGACAATGATATCCATCCGAAATGGAACGAGAAATTTGAGTTCCTGCTGGACCCTCAGCAAGACAATATACTGGAGGTGAGTAGGACTGCAGTGAATAATTAATTCATACTACCCTTATATCCCTACCCATAGGTCATGGTCCTTTGATTCTGGACCATTAGTCATCCCCAGAATCCGGTTGGACGATGATTATGTGTCTGCCCCTTCATTTTTTAATTCTCTTCCTTTTGCTCTTCGTCAAGCATTCCCTTAACATAGCTCATTTAAAACTGTAATTAATATGTAGTCACTATTAAAGTAAAGTAACTGAGAAATACAGAGAAGTCACAAAAAGCCTTATGCATTATTACATTACCGTATAACATAACAGTGCCAAAATCAGTTCATGTCATGTTTATGTTTACAGTACAGCAACTGTCATTATAATTTTAAGAATACATTTTCAATGTACACTTACATGGATGAACCATATTTTGTATATTCTTTTTATTAAATCAGGTTTAATTCTTTTTTATGTTAAAAGATGTTACACAAAGGTTTCATTATCATGATGCATTACTTAATTAGCCAGTGAAGTGTTTGTCATGGAAACTTTCTAATACAAATCCTCTGCCAGATGACTTTAATGGATGCCAACTATGTCATGGATGAAACTCTGGGTATGGCTAAGTATTCAATCAACAAGCTCAAAATAGGACAGCCTGAGGTGGTCACACTCTCAATCGGCAAGGTATGTAGACACTTGGTCAATATTTGAGTTACTAAGTAATCATATTAAGTGTGATAAGTATTTCCATATCAATGGTCCAGAAAGCCAAGTACATATGAGCATGTGTCAGAGCATGTACACCGCAGGAAGTCTCTGGTTCAGTAAAGTACTTTCTCATAAAACATGCACTGTGATTCACATATCAAACTTTACATTTTACTCCGTTTTTAAACCGATTAAATAATGTGATAAGTTTGATTACATGCCAATTCTTCAGTTACTGCTATGTTATGCTGAGAATAAGAACTAGGTTTTAAATATTTGAGTTGAGTTATGACATTTTACATAAAAATTTACATAAATTTCAGCAAGGTTAGAAAAAATGCTGTTTTTTACATTTTTTTTATAAAACACTGAATTAAAAAAAATATATAAAAAAAATATTATTTCACTATTATTATGGTTAACCTTTCAAGAAAAGGTTGTTAAGAAACTTGCACTTAGACAAATGAACATTTAAAACAGGTGTATCCATACTTGAAACCCTGTAAGCCCTATTTTACACTCTGTGCAAAGTGCATTGTGATGCACATTGCTATCTTACACCCTGTCAACAGTTTATTTCTGCACCTTCCTCCTCCACTGAAATAGTGCTTTTAAAAATATTTGTTGGCAGCTATGCAAACTTGAATAGTAACAATATATAGAATGCAAAATAAAATAACTTTTCAACATCAACACAAAACTGTCATTGCACACTGTGCCGGTGAAATAGCAATCTGCCAAAGACAGACCACACCTGACTATTAAAGGGAATTGCAAGTAAGATGCTGATTGGTTTATTTCACATTATGTCCAAAACGCATCCATGAACAACTGAGAGAATGCGTAATTTTCTCATCCATACAATAGCAAAGACACACTGACGCACACTTAATCAAGCTGCACAGTGCCTAGTTGACTGCTCGCTTAACATTGCTAAAATAAAGTCTTAAATAAATTTAACTTCAGTAGCCTTAAATGGTGTGAATGCGAATAGGTGTTTAAAGAAACTTTAGGAACAATTTGACCATTTTTACTCTTTTTTTTTGCTTTTAAGAACAAAAATATTTTGAATACATAAATAATTAAGAAAAAACTACCAGAAAAAAAGACAGATATAAAATGAGGACTAAGTAAATAACAGGAGAAAAGCACAAGGCCTTAATGCACAAGAAAATAATAATAAAATGCACTAATAAAGAACTGTTCTAGAAAGGATTGCAACTACTTTTGTTAGCTGTGGAATGGGTGTTTGTTTGTTCAGTTATCATGCTATTTTGATTACAGCTGTGTGAATTTGTGGAATATCACACACTGTGATAAAAATGTGTGTAAAAATGTCTATGACGGAACTAGTTATCATGGCAAGTGTCCAATCAGAATGTTGCCAACAAGGCTGTTGTAAGATACTGAAAGTGGTTATAATGTGAAACTGTGAATCATTCTTAAGAATTGAGGTCAAATTTCCTGAAGAGAAATTGGTGAAATGAGATTCTGCCTGATGATTAGTAGTTGTGATGTCATAGTTTAGATATAAAGTGCACAACTGACTCATGGCTCATGAAAATTTTGACTGCTGATGCATGTCTCATTTTTGTACCATTCAAAAACAGGTGTGGGTGTAATGTAGGAGTCAGATTAAAAAAATATATTCCTACTTTAATTAGACTTCTTTAATGTGTAATTTAATTGTGACGTGATGCTGGGGAAGGAATGAGGGAGCCGCGGCTCTGATCAGGGAATATGATAAGCGCACCTGAAGCAGCTCTGTCTAATGAATGTGTGCTGTCTTATAAGATGTGACATCATATGACGCGGGGAGAGAGACAACCACGGGTTGGAATGACAGTGAACACTGCATGTTATGTGAGGACGCATGCTGTAAAAGCCCAGTATGGCTTACATGTATTTGTGTTAGTGTTGGCAATAAAGTCGTCTGTCGGTGTGGAATCCTGTCTTCGGTTCTCATTCTTTCCACACATCTCATCTCGGTGTCTGTTTGGGTTTCCTCTGGGTTCTCCGGTTTCCTATCACAGTCCAAAAACATGGATTCAAGGTAAATTTGTTGCTTTAAATGGCCCCAATTACCCTTTCTTGTAACATCAAAGAAAACTTCCCTTGATGGGCATGGGAAATCTACCTCCCCCAACCCCTACGCGACCATCATAGAGGATTAGTGCCAGATGATATTTCAGATTAGGAATTATGAATTCAGAAAGCGAATGCACCATACAGAAAATTTATAATGAAACAAAAGTTAGCAGCTGCATTGAACATGCTAAGACACTCCACCTAACGTGGTCCACCTTAGCCACTTCTCTAATAAAGTTTTGCCGACAGACTGCTGTTTCGCCACAATAAAGCAGGAGCGAGCACGGATTAGCGTCTCCAATATAAACTTCTAGTATATGCAAAGGCTTTAATCAGCCTTAAGCTTTAATCGCCAATCAACATTTAAAAATCTAGAACACATTTTTCTAATACATTAAACTGTCTCGTGTATAAAAAGTAATTATGCCTTGATGTATTGTAAATTTAATATGGGTTTTTTATTGTTACTCTGCATTCTGGTTTACAACGCTGTATTTTGAGGAAGTATTTTTTTATTGTATATTCTAGAGTACTAAAGTTTACCTGGATATGTCTCTGGAAGTATGGTAAGCATGGACCTTTTATTTTCTATATTACATGTACAAATGTCTGAAATAAAAAAAATCAATAAAATTACTCGATCCTGCTGTAGTTCATCCACAGATTTACGCTTTAGCATGGCCCTATGTGAACAGGAGAAGCTGTTTAGACAAACTCGAAGGGACAGAGTCATGCTGGGAATAAAAAAACTCCTTCAGATGGGAAATTCACGTGACCTCCCTGCATCCCCAAAAGAGGTAAACTGAACATACAAAAGTTTGGACAAATCCTTCCATTTTAAACCATTTGACAGATATATACCTCATATGGTCAAAAGTGCATGTTTTCAATGTTTAATAGATTAGTCAGACAAAAAGGTATACTGTTTGTTTTTGTAATGTTATGACACATACTGAGCACTTTATTTACAACATCTGTACATCTACTCACCAGCTGTTCATGTGATTATTCACTTCGGTGGCAGTAGAGCAGTACATAAAAATAGGTTATCTTAGTCATCTTAGTTATTTTGACATAGGTATGGTTATTGGTGCCAGATGAGTTTAAGTACTTTTGTAACTCCTGATTTTCTTAAGACTGGTAACTTCAACATAGCTTGTTTAAGTAAATCTAGGTATTGAAACCACTTTGGATAATGATCAGGTTCGATTATAATAGTGTGTTTCTACTTAATCTCTTATTTGTAAGTTGCTTTTAGTAAAGGTGTGCGCTATATGAATAAATGTATATGTAGTTAAAAAAAAAACATCTAGCGAATTTTGTCATTTAGCAGCCCTGGAGAGTCGAACAAAGAAGCAAGGTAGGCGTTTAAGTGTAATTTTAAAATTAGTTTAATGAAAGAACCAGAATGACATGAACTCACATGAATTGGACATGACATAAACAACAATAACCCAATGATGCGAAGAAAAGGACTAGAATATATACACGCTAGAGAATGGCATGTGACAGGAAACACAGGTGCAGGGAAATAACAATAGCCTGATACAATGAACACTGACCAAGAGGAGGTTCAGCGTGCATGCCTGTCATGTTGTTTAATGAAGAAAGAGGTTTTATTACATCTATTTCTTGTGATTTGCTGAAAATAATGCACAACCTTGCGTGGCTTATTGTTTTGTAAAACTGTTATAAACACACTATAATGAAAAAACTAGGTTTGATTTATAAATGTATGTGGGTCTTCCGTGACATTGATCTAGAGTAAAAATTGCTGTGTATATTAATCTGTATTTCAATCTATGGTACATGATTTAAAATATTGTACTGTGTATCACGCATTAATACAGCGGTCAGTGCGGTCAATAATATCATGGTTGGAGGAACAGCTCAGCCAATCATATTAAGGGACCAGAACTAACCATTTTATAACAGACAAGAAGGTCTTTTTGATTAAGTTACTATAGTTTTTGTTCTAATCTGACACATTTTTGAAAAATTTGTAAACAGCTCACTAACATCAATAATTAGCTATTGCATAAAGCGCCCCTGATTTGTGCAGTGCGGGTTTTTTTGCAAACTCTAATGCAAACGAAACAATATTAAGCTTTCAATGAGGCAGTAATTCAATGTATGTTCAGTGTTTGAGATGTTTTTTAACCATGATTCCTCTTTGTGATTCTTTTACACATTTATTTCTTTTTTATTTAAGGCTTAAAATATTTGTAGTTAAAACAACTATAGAGTTAGATGAACCTACTGCTATTACACTATTAACCAAAAGGTTTCAGTTTTAGCACAGTTATACTGCTATTGGAGACATTTCTATCATTGTATCAAATATGATTTTAATTTAGATTAATTTACAAAAAATACAATTTCTCTTGTACTGTCTGAATATGGTGTTATTCATTGTCAGGTGCCCACTATTGCTATAGTGGGATCAGGAGGAGGTTTTCGAGCCATGGTGGGTTTTTCGGGGGTTATGAAAGCGCTGTTTGAGTCTGGAGTGCTGGATTGTGCTACGTATGTAGCAGGACTATCTGGATCAACATGGTGTGTAGAAGAATTCCTTCCTTAAAGTTTATAGTTATTGGATGATACAAAAATAAAAAATGAAACTTTAAACTCTGTTTTTAAATCGGCAGCCAATTTCTCACGTTTATCAGCAAGTCACTCCATTACAGCTAGCAGCTTAAAACATGAGGGCTTTTTTTCATTTTACATTCAGTCATTCATTCATTATCTTCTGCTTATTCCTTTATGAGGGTCGCGGGGGGGTTCCCCATGCCCATATAGGGGAGAACACCTCGGGCGCCGGGCAAATACACCCAGGACAGGGCGCCAATCCATCGCTGGGTACACACTCACTCACACAGTCACACACTGTCACGGTACCAAAACCATGACTGCTGTGCAAAAAAGCCCATAAAGTCCAAAGTGCCAAAATAAAGAGGTTTTAATTTGCAGAGA
>JAOUQT010303248.1:0-15818 GCA_025769995.1 Xyliphius kryptos | reverse complement strand
CCCGGTATAAATTTAAATTGTTCCAATTCTGACATAGCGCTCTCTCTCTTTTGAGGCAAGACCAGAGTGGAGGGCACTTTATAAACCAGCGTTAACTAAGCGAGAAGATTGTTCATGGTATTATTGCGTTGAATGCTTTTATTTCTGTTTTAAATCCAGTTATTAATGAAAAGTGTCGTTTTTATCACCAGAGAGAAACCGTGTTTCACACCTTTTTTAACTGTTTTAGACTACGTCCGTTATTTGTCATCTTAAGTTCTATTTTAAAAGCTCTTAAAGTATTTTTTTACACCGCAAGTTTTTCACCTTGCTTTTAAAAATGTCAAAAAGTAGAACAATTGGTGAATTTTATTCTAGGACAGAGCAAAATGGCTGTATACATCAGCAGAAAGAAATGGCAGACTCTGATGTGCTTAGGATCTTCAGCCGGCTGGTCAAATCTAGAATTTTAATTGATTTCAATTTTACAAATGTATGAAAGACATTGACACTTTTAAATTAGTGTGGTGCTGTGGGGAAGCAGTGTGCTCGGTCATGGATGACCAGCTCTGCACCAGAATTTACTTTAATTTTTAAAACAGTTTTCTTGTACTGCCCATTGGAATTTAATTTTGGGTCAAACAAAGTGTAAAAAGTTTCTCTCCGTGTTAGTTCTCTTTCTCTGCTTTCTATGCTCTCTCTCTCTCACATTGGAATTTAATTTTGGGTAAAATAAAGTGTTGTTAAAAGTCAAAAGTCTCTCTGTTAGCTCTCTTTCTCTGCTCTCTCTCTCACACATTGGAATTTAATTTTGGGTAAAATAAAGTGTTGTTAAGGTTAAAAGTCTCTTTGATAGCTCTATTTCTCTGCTCTCTCTCTCTCACACACATTGGAATTTAATTTTGGGTAAAATAAAGTGTTGTTAAAAGTTAAAAGTCTCTTTGATAGCTCTATTTCTCTGCTCTCTCTCACACACATTGGAATTTAATTTTGGGTAAAATAAAGTGTTGTTTAAAGTCAAAAGTCTCTCCGTCTCTGCTCTCTCTCTCTCTGCTCCCCCACCCCCTCTCTGCTCTCTCACCGCTGCGCACCCGAGAAGAGAAAAACAACATGGTGGTGTAGATGCAGAGGAGCGCACAGTGAGGCCCGCCGCCCCCGCCATGTCCGCTTTAGGATGAGATGGGCTTCGCTGGAACGGGGCGCGCCTGTGAGGATGCTCGGCGGCTTCTGAGGGCGCAACATGGCCACCATGCGGGTGCTGACTGCGTGCGGGCTGCTGCTGGCCCTCTGCGCGCTGGCGCTGCTCGCCGTAGCCATGAGCACCGATCACTGGTACGAGACGGACGCGCGGCGCCACCGGGAGCGCTGCAAGAAGTACGCGGGCAAGCGCACCGACCCGGGCTACATCTACATCTCCTACCAGAACCTGCCGCTGCGCATGCTGCCCCCGACTCCCCGCCTGCCCCGGGACCGGCGCGACCTGCTGCCGCCCTCATCCGCCATGGAGACGCGCTGCAGCCGCAGGTTCAATTCCACCGCCACGGGCCTGTGGCGGAAATGTCACAGAGAAGGGTTTGATCAGGAAAACGAGGAGCTCATCTTTAAAGGTGAGCCCATGCAATACAGGTTCTGATTTCTCACACAGTATTGCAGGTTTTATTATTATTATTATTATTATTATTTGAACTACTATTTGCCAGCCAAGTAATGTAATGAGATTTGCCAGGCATAACCCTGCGAAACGAAACAACGCCTACTGTGCTTATATAAACATACCTGAATAACGTTTCAAGGTGTTAATAGGTTGGCATGGTTGCTAAAAAAACACTTTTATATAAATACAAGGCTGTGACTTTGCTGCTTACATTAAACACATGCTCATTGTAAATCTGTAGCTTGGTGCTATCCAAGGTGCTGATCGTCATGTTTCACCATTCTACATGGTTATGCACAAGTTTAAACCTATTTTGTAAAATCTGTTTCATATGGTTATATATGGGTTTTTATTTTGTTCATTGAAAGAGTGGTTGCGCCAGTTTAGCTTTACATATTCTTACAATTTTGAACATGTTTTGCTAACATATTAGAAAACCACCTCTTGTCTTGATGGATATGCGTGTTGTGTATGGCAGGTAAATTAGAAATACTTAATTGTCATAAGGTGGTGTTGTGTATATCTTTTACCCAATATATTTTGGGGTAGGCTACAGCTTTAAGCCTCATAACAAATTCCAACCAGTTGTAGCTTTATGCTAAAAAACACTGTGCAAAACACCTATTAACTCTTTACACTCTGTAGCATACCGTATATGGACAAAGGAATTAGGACAGGTTTCACATTATGCCTATGGAAGTATTAGAACATATTTTAGGTTGGTTCTCGATTTTCAGGTATGCATGCATCTGGGAAATTTTTCTTTCAAGGATTTGGATTTGTACATGGGAATTATGCTTATTTATTCGAAAGGTGTGTGTGTGTGTGTGTGTGTGTGTGTGTGTGTGTGTGTGTGTGTGTGTGTGTGTGTGATGGAACTGAGGTCAGGGCTTTGTGAGGCATGCTAGAACTAAAATAGCTGTCCCCAAAACTGTTTTCACAAAATATGAATTTTGCAATTGTCCAAAAACAATAGAAGGGGTTTAGTTTAATACACCTTTGGTATTTGACGTAATGAAACGCATGATTTCAATAATTACATTATCTGTCCCAGTATTTTTGACCATATAGTATCTAAATAATGTTTTAAAAATGTTTGTTTAAGCAAAAAATATCCACAAACTACTTTTTGCTTTTAAATCTTATGCATTAATTTACAATGGCTTTAAATTTATTGCTTTTTAAAACATGTAGCTCTTTGTGCCATCCCATTCACCCTATACACCAAGCACCTTGTGTTTTACCCCTCCATTGTAACCTTGCACCAATCCCTATAGAGATGACACACACTAAGCGCCTATTATGTGTGTATGTTTGTGTTAGGACTCTACATCTACTCTGTATCCTGATTTACATTTGACCACTGACCTCACACAGGCTGAACAGGGACAGCCAAAGAGCCATATGCGGCCCTGGGGCAGTAAAATGCCCATATCGGTTTTATTACTAAGATAAATCGCCCTCATAAAGTGAAAATGTTAATAATGTAATGCTGGTGTCTTAAAATAATAATTTCTTGTTGATGGATTTGAACCTTCTGCGACAGCAGTTCAGGTCTATGATTATAATCTGAAAATTATTGTTTACCACTTGCATAATGCATGGTCACCTAAGTAGGAAACACAATGAGAAACCCATCTCACTGTGTTTTAATATTTAGACCTTTCTATCTTTGGTATTAGGTTTTTTTTTTTAATAAAAGCAAATGCCAGGTAGTTTTTTTTTTGTTTTGCGACTGGCATTTAGACTTAAGTTGCAATGCTTGACTTTTTTTAATTAGCTATGTACAGACCCCTTCAAAAAAAATAGAATATCATAGCAAAGTTGATTAATTTCCATAATATTATTCAAAAAGTTAAAGATTCATAGATTATAGATTCATGTTGAATCTATAATCTATAGATCCATAGACCAGAATGCTTTAAAGGACTTCATGATTCCTTCTGTAGAGGATCTGTATGGAGCAGCAGATTTAATCTTTCAGCCCTAAATATACAATTTATGAAAGTTAAACTTTTTAAAAGGAAATATTGAAATTAACAAACTGTTTCATGATAGTCATGTGTATATGTACCTGTAATTTAGTAATGTTTATTTCAGAGTTTAGAAATTAATGGTACTTTATGCTTTCATCTCATTACCATTACATTTTCTTTATGTACCTTTATTTTGGTTTTCTTGATTTCTGTTATGCGTTTAGTTCCTAAATATATTACAATGTTAGATTTGATTGGACCAAAGTAATTTAACCTTCCTTTGTTTTCAGTTTCATTATAATATGCGTTAAATAATTGAAACTGCACATGCACTTACTATATTTTCAAAATTGTGTAACCACACTGCCATTACACCTGTATAACCATGTTTGAATTTCTGCTTTCGGGTCTTGATGGACTAGAGACGTCAACTGTTCTCTAAAGGTTGTTTTTACATTAAAATGTTAGCATTAGCTGTATTGCATTGTAATGCTAACAAACTATGAGCCATCAGTCGTAATCTCTGCAATCATCATATTAATGTATAAAGTTAAAATGTCTGAAATATTTAAATTATAATATAGATGTTTTGTGATTTGACTTCACAGGTTTACTTCAGCGCTGTACTCCAGTGAAATATTACTATTCTTCCTCAAATATTCCACGCAATCTTCCAGTGAACATTACCAAGACAATACGGCAAGACAAGTGGCATGCTCTTCGTAAGTTATCCCCTGTACTCAGTTGATTGGCCAGACCAAAGCTCTGATAATGCAGTCACATAAATCAGGAAAACAGCTGAGCAGAAACTCTCAGCTCCTCTAAACTGAGAGAGAACAAGAGGCATACTGACTCCTCCAGCCAAGCACAGCTTTTCACAGTGCTTATTCCTTCTGGCTGATTTCATGCCTTCCCGAGCACAGACAATTGAGGAATCTAAAAATAGGGCCCGAATACGGAGAAACTGGTATTTCTTTCTCAAAAAGGCATGAGTGCTTATCTGATGCATGCAGAAATTGTTTTGACATGTCAGCAGTTTGACATGTTTTAGTCTCTTACTAAATTAGAAATGTTCTAATAAATAATAAAATAGAGGTGATTCAGTTAACCCTGCAACTATGAACTTAGTTTATTTTTCATTTAATAATATTAATAACAATAATAATAATATTATTATTGTTTTGATTAGGATTTATGATATGAATAATACCAAAAATTATAATAATAACAATAATAATAATACAATATATGAATAATAAGAATATGAATAACAATATAATAATAATTTATCAGTGCACACATTTTGAGTTGATGATTATTGTTTTTACAGTAGTTTCAGTAGTGTTTAAAAGGTCCAGGTGAAAATTGGAATCTAAAATATGTGGGAAATAAATTAACGTGGCACGTCTCAGCAGTGGGATCCAGGTTCAAATCCCAATCTGGTGGAGTTTCCATGTTCTCCCCATGTCTGCGTGGGTTTCCTACAGGTTCTCCGGTTTTCTCTCACAGTCCAAAAACATGCCTTTTAGACAAATTATCTGCTTTAAATTGCCCCTATTTGGTCTGTTTGCATGTGTGAGTGACTGTGTGTGCGCCTAACAATAAATTGGCACACTGTATATCTGCCCAGCACCTGAAACGTTCTCTCCTGGATGGGCATGGGACCCCCTGTGGCACTAATAAAAGATTAAGCAAAAGATAATAAATGAATGAAAATAAACTAATTTCAATTTTCGGCATCAAAAATGTAAACAAAGCTCCAAATAACGCATAAATATATTTTTAGTTAAATATAAATAAATCACATCTACATTTTGTGTGTGTGTACAGATTTACAGAGGATGACTGCAGGATTTATAGGCATGGCTGTATCCATCATCCTGTTCGGGTGGATCGTCGGGGTGCTTGGTTGTTGTCAGCACAACGAGCTAATGCAGTATGTAGCAGGACTGCTCTTTTTAATGGGAGGTGAGTTTTGCCCATGAACTCGACTAGGTATCCACTAGGTGGCAGTACAACACAAAAAACAACAAAGACCAAAAAGAAAAAGCTGCCATGTAATAAATTCAGTTATGATAAATGGAGAATATATGCATTTGTACTATTTTAAAATTCTCAAGATCTGTTGATATTTACATTGAGATTGACAGACTTGTTGAAGTTTTCATTATGTATACTACAGGAGCATGAAGGCATTCCTCCAAATAAGTTATAAAGTGATCTATTTTGACCACAGTGTTTACACACAGGGGAATTTGTCCTCCACATTTAAGCCATGCGTGCAGGGAAACACACACTGAGTGAAGTGAGCACACGTGCCCGGAGCGGTGGGCAACCTTACACAATTGCGCCCGGGGAGCAATCCGGGGTTAGGTGCCTTGCCTAAGGTTTACTTCAGCTATAGTTTATGGTGGAACTGGGACTGAACCAGGGACCTTTGGCTGGTTCCATAACCACAAGCCTACGGCTGTCAAATAAAAATAATTTTTAATGATTGATTTTACATTTAGTCATTTTATCCAAAGCGACTTCCAAATGAGAGAACATGATATTTATCGTGATAATACATTAATAAAAAAACATCAAAAATTTGCGCCAGTGTAATTTAGTTGTTTAATTGTCTGACTGTAAATTGCTGATTCATTTCTTATCTCGTTAGGAACCTGCTGTATCATCTCTCTGTGCACGTGTGTGGCTGGAATCAACTTTGAGCTCTCCAGATACCCGCGTTATTTGTATGGGCTACCTGAGGACATAAGTCATGGATACGGTTGGTCCATGTTCAGTGCCTGGGGAGGCCTGGGCCTTACTCTGCTCTCTGGATTTTTGTGCACACTGGCCCCTTCGCTTCACAGCCCTCAGACCAGCACTGTACACAAACCCCGACAGGAGAACGGCATGGTGTGACTGGGTGACGCAACACAAGTTCACAAACTGACTGACAAACACCACCTGCAGAATATATTTATCTGCATGCATGTCAGAGAGAAGGACTAAAACAATAAAACAACATACACACACGTACACACGTCAACATCTTCCAGGGCATTCATTCATCCTCCAGGCTCATGTACATCTATTCACATTATAACAGCCTGGACTAAAGTTATTAGGATGAAGTGCAGAAAATATAAACAAGGGAAAACTAAAGACAATAAAAACCCACCATGATGCAACGCAACATGATCTCATCGAGAGCACAAAATGAAACTGACCCCGTGATTTGAGTCTGTATGTTACTCTGTTCCTATGGTGCTCTTTCTGTCTGTTTTCTCTTTCTACCTTCCTTCATTTCCATTTGTCCATCTGTCTCTTGCTCATGTTCATCTGTCTTCACCCTGCTTGCCCCTCATACACAAAACTCGATCAAGATTTTTTCCACAGAGCATCAGATCTTTCAGTTAGGTAAGATGTTGAGTGGTTCGACATTGCCTGCTGCTAGAAAAAAAAATGGGGGATAAAGAAAAATAACAAAAGAAACACTATTTCAAGTGTCTTCCTGTAAATGTTGTATAATTTGTGGTTTTAGCAATTTTATGACAACGCAAAAGTAACAGACTGAAGCCCAAAACACAACTGAGCTGGGTCTGGGGACTTATTTGCAACATTCAGAAAATTGTGTCCTTTTGAGGCTTGTTAAGAAAAGAAAAAGCCTGCATAAAAAGGCAGAGTTCTGAGGCTTTGAAAGAAATGGTTTGATTTGACATGAAGACTTTTATCTAATAAAAAAAGTAATCATGATGCAAAATAATGCAGTCCTTGTTCTGCTGTTTAACGGAAATATTTTAGATGTTGCAAAATTATTTGTAAGGGATTACAGTAGCTTCCTAAACGGGTAAGTATTCCTTATTTTATGACTCGTTTATTAAAAACAGTACGTGTACTTTATTTATATGCAATAATTTTTCCAAAATGCAAAGCAGCTAATGCATACATTTATAACCCCAAGGTTACAGTTTATTTTGTGGACTTAATATTTTTTTAATTTACTCTTAGACTGTTTTAAAATACAGCAGCTAGAATATTTGAACCTGAACTACAAAGTTTAATCAGATTAACTTGTCAAACTTGTAGTAATCCATAGTTTAAGGTTTTCTTTTTAGAATTTATGAAATCAATGCTCTGTAAGAGAACATTTTTAACAAGACTTTTTCACTTTGAAATAGCTTTTCTGTCATTGTTTATGATCTTAAATCATTTCAAATTTTAAAAATAGTTAAACATGTTTAATTACTATAGCTTTCGGTAAGTCCCCAACAGGTAGAACTCTGTAACCAAGTCAATACACACTTGTACCACAGTTAGTGTGAGTGTTCAGTAATCTATATCGATATATTTTAAATGCTTAGGTTATGCAACTACAAAAATGTATGCAATACAACGTAAATATCCCAAATTAAAACAGCAAAATGGTTGGAATGCACATCAGTTTTAGTGCATGCTGGTAAACGTATTGCTTTGCTTCGTAAAGTAAGCTAGCAGTAATAAAATATATAAATCATGATATGAACTGGGTAGGTTTGCACCACTCTTATCTACACCTTGTGATTATTACTTACACAACTGATGACCTAAAAATACAGTGAACAGTCAGATGTAGTAAAAATATAGTACTTATGTTATATTATGAAAAAAATTAACACTTTCTCTCCACCCCTTCTCTCTTTTTTCTCTTGCTCTCTTCCTTTCTCTATAAATTTATCATTATAATTTATCATTACATTGAATATTGAAACTTTTTGTGTCTATTAAGTCATTAGCAAGTCGGCAACAGATGTTAAGCTATGTTGAATAAGCCTGGCTTGTACCGTTTTGTCTTCAAAGATGTTCATTTGAGGTCAGAGCTCCATTCCAGTGTTTTATTGCCCTTGAGAAGTAGCTGGAATTTGGAATGTTTTGGAAACACCTTTAATTGAAAAAAAATCGAAATCAGTGCAGCTCTAATCCCTACTTTATGAAAACTTACTAAAGACACTTCCAGAACTTTCCCTGTGATACATTTCAGTCACAGTAAAAGCTTTAAACTATAAAAGATGTTATTTAGTCATGGACTCTTTAGCCTGCATCTTATTATTAATAAATTTGGCATGGCTCCATCTACATCAATTTCAACATGTTCAAACCCTGTGCTTAAGAAAGATTTGCGAAGCACATTGCTATTTTATGATCACTTGTCATGTTTGTCTATGACGTGAAAAACGGATGTTGATGTTTCTCTACCAGTTTTTGTTTAGAGCGATTTTGTGTGTTTCCGTACCCACTGGTGCCTCATCCAAACAGCCCAAAACAAACCAGATAATTTACTTAATCATCTCAGCCTGATTCAGTTTGTTTCTGGTTTTGTTTTGGTGAGATGACAGTATAGTCCATAATACGGCCTAAATCTGAATAAATTAGGAGACACTCACATGTTTCCACTTTTTTTCTTTGCATGGTTTGGCTCTTTTGAAATTTGGATTAAGAGGCCTCTGATTCATCACAAACTTTTTTAGCCAGCCTCCCCCCCCTAATCTTCACACACTACAACTCTGTTTCCCTGTAAGCCAAGTTGGAATACAATAAGTTACTATTCATCTCCTGGAGGATCCCAATTTCCCCCCTTTTCCCTCCCTCACCCATCTCTCTCTCTCTCCCCCCATTTCTCTCTTACACACACACACACAGATTTGATGTTGTAATGTTTCAATTTTTTTTTATTTATTTTGTTCCACAGAGCCATTTATGAAAGCAGATTTTTTGAGTGGGTGTGGTTTGGGAGTTAGGTGGGTAGCGGGTGAGGGGCCAACTTTCGTGAGCTGAAAGTTGAACTATGTTTGAATTGGGGTCCTTTGGGGGAGAAAGGCTGTGAGGTGAGGCAGACAAGGAAAAAAGGAAATCATAATCACACTCAGCTCATTTTAAAGCTCTTATGTTTTTTTTTTCATTTGCTCTTTACTGAGTATTATTCTTTACAGACAGCTATGTGTGCTATGCTGGTTTTGAGAGGTTGGGCCTTAGCTATTTTGCTATTTTTCCTCAGTATGCAAGTTGGTTTGAACCCTTTAGGCCACAGTCTCAGGCCGTGGTCTCATCAGAGGCTTAACTCAGTGACACATGCTGAGAATGTTTCCTCTCCCACATCTCTGCATGACATGGCAGGCTTAAACACCCACTTCTGTACACTGCTATCAAAATACACTGCTGTGATATCATTTGAAGGAAATGTGTACGATAGCTGCTTATAGCAATCCGCTTCTCACAAAAAGATTGGTTCATGGCTCAATCAGGATTATCTAAGACCGAGAGAAGTATCAGAAGCTGGGTGTAAGGTAGCCGGAATCCTGTGTCCTGAACTTGAATGTGTATACAGAAGTGGTGCGGGGGTGATGTGATGAACCCTGGTTGGATTTTGTTTACAGAAGGAAACTCTCAAAATCTTGAAAGACCTCACGTCTCTATCTCACTCTACTCCCTCACAGGAGTCTTTATCTCTTCTTATAACAGCTGTATTTTTATAAAGCTTTAAGGAAGTTGACCACATGATGGGAAACATTAAGATCAAAGGTTCTCAGCTGGTTTTGCTCGAGATTCACATATGTGCTGTAATTGTGTGCACAATGTGTCATTGCACAAAATGTCATAACAAGCTTAATCTTAATTAATCAGTGAAGATCTAGTTCTTAGTACTTCTAAGAAAACTTTATACAGACGTCACACACTGAATTGTACTGGCTATTAATACACATTGAATTATTAATTATAACCTTCAGCATCAAAGATGTTACATGTACTTTCCAGTTGATCATTCAGCAGATGCTTTTATTTTAAACGACATGCAAGTAGACCAACTTATTTGTTAGGGTCAGAACACAGGGTTGGCAAGGATACAGCAGCACTTGAGCAATGAGGGTTAAGGGCCTTGCTCAAGGATCCACATTGGTAACTTCAGAAGACCTGGGTATTGAACCCACAAACATATGATTGTTGACCAACACTCTAACCTCCTGAAGATTTTTAAAGGGACTGCATTATAATGTGATTAGGTTTCCACATCCAAACTTTGGCAGGTACTTGTTTTTACGATAGCTGTCCATTTTATTAGTTCTTCTTTATTGATGTGACTTGCAGTTTCTCCATTTGGGTGGTTGATGATTCTTTGCTTCATAGTGAATTAATTTGTGTTTTGCTGATTCAATTAGAACAGACACAGTGGAGCTGCTAGAGTTCTTTTTAACAGCATTCAATTGTTTGTTTCCACAAAGTTTGTGTTAAGACATCTAATGTTTTATCAGCGTTCACATTGAAGTGTTTAGGAACTCCAGTGTCACATCTACCACTTAGATGGTTCCTGATTTGTGATGGTTTTGTGCATTTACTAAGCATTACAGAACAAAGTGAAAAAGACTAACAATGTATGCACAAAAACGGACTACAGTCTGCAATTGTACAACCATATGGATCTGATTTAATGGATAACGAGTGTAGAAACAAGGAGCTGTACCTAATAAAGTGGCTAGAAGGTGTATATTTAATACAGTATATTAAATAAAATACTGATACATTTGAAATATAAGATATAGTGCATTTGAGATTTTACTAAAAACCATGATTCTATAAGATGTACGCTATAGTTGCCCATTTGTCAGGGCCTGTATAACATTAACAATCCTACCACATTGTCATATTTAGTTAAAGGTTAAGGTTTCTTGTGTTGTCTAAAACAATTTCAGAGATATTAGGCCACTTCCATTTTACATTGTTGAATATTTGATTAGTTAATTATTTCTGGGTGAGTTAATATAAGACAAGTTTATATTTATAGTCTATAAACCATTAAAGTGTTGTTTTATGTCGAAACCTCACATTGTACCCTATATTTGCTGTGGATATTTAACCACACTGTAATGACATCACTATATTTAGAAAGAATAACATTCTGCTGATTGTTAGCACATGTGTATAGTTTTGCATTGAGTCTGTCTTGAGACATGAAACCACAAAGATGTGTCAAAAATGCCTTTGAAATGTGGTCACAGGGCCTGGAGAGTTCAGCTTTAAATTAGGTGTCAATCAAGAAACCATTAGTGAAGTCAGCCCTTTCTTTTTCCATCTTTAACAGCCTTTATACAAAGTTTGAATATTTTCCACAAGTTTTCTTTTAGTGATCTACTGAAATTCAACTGAACTTTGTATTAATAAAAAAAAACATTACCAATTAGGTATTAGCCTTAAAGTGTTTTTCCCCATTTTTAAAATAAAAAGGCAAAGATTTAAAGAGTCTACTGGATAAAAACTTTACATGAAATAATGGAACAAACTTGGTCAAGTCCTTTTGTATCTGCAAATAGACCTTACCTTAAACCTCATGGCATATGGCTGTCTTAATTATCCAAACCCTAAAAGCTTAGGTTATTTTTAGTTTGATCTGCAGTATATACATTTTACATCAGATCATATATAATTTTAGATTAAGAACCAAATATTTCCATTTTACCAGTTATTTAATCCCCTCTGTTAAAAAACACTAAAACAGACAAATAGACATCCTGCATATAATATGCCCCACACCACGTTCAAGGAATTCAATGGTCACCCAATAACTAAAAAATGTAGTTTTGTTATTGTATATGTGATATTTTAATAGCACAAACTCTTCTATGTCAAGTTTAAATGGCATGTAAACGATGACCCTAAAAATATTTCCTGACAACAACTAAGTCCAAATGGCCAGCAACTGGTGGATAAAATGAAAGGCAAATCTTTTTGGGATTTGAGCTTTCAGACTCAACCTGAATAAATTTCCGGGGATAATCTAATAGGAAAGGCGCTGGTCCATCCCCAAGGGAATATGGGTAGGCGCAGGGGGAGGTGCACCATTCTTGTGTTTAGTCTACGAAATCAGCGAGATTCGAATGTTTCCAAAGATCTAAAGCCACAGAGGAGTCTGACATCTCCCAGTCAGGAAGTACAATTTTCAGGATGATGTTTGCAGGTTAATTTTAATAGTGTGGTTGAGACATTTTAAAGTGCAGTATTTAAGGAAAGAATCTAGACTCTCTTGAGATCAAAAAAGGGAACAATGGGTCACTTTCTTTACATTGTAGGTTGATTATTATTCCACATGTTGAAATGAGAGTAGGGTAGCAGCCCTTAGTGTTCAATGGCACAGGAAATACCTTCTCTCCACACCAGCTTCCTGAACACCACAGATTCTGCTCCTCCACTTAAGACTGAAATCAGTAAGCTGGAAAAAATCCTACCGATTTTCATTGGGTTTCACAAACACACCTGAACTGTTTTGGATGGTACAAGAAAAGAGTGGCATTGTGGAAGAGCTATCTAGCAAACATCAAGTCTTTATAATAACTAGTATGTATGTATTATATGGCATATACACATTTTATATCAGATCATATATGATTTTAGATTAAGAATCGATGGCACTAAAAACATATTTCCATTTTCCCAGTTATTTAAACCACACTGTAAAACAACACTAAACAAGGCATCTGCTTTAAAATAGATGAATAGACATCTTGAATATACACCACACAAAGTATTAATGTACGTACGCCTTGTAAGTATTGAAATTATACAAGAAAAAAAAACATATGTGTATTCTAATATGATTACCTGCCTGCAGTTTATAGTCAAACATTTTATTTCATAATGTAAAGCACTTAAACGTGCAAAAACAAAGTTGAGTGATTTGTCTTTCACTATTAAAAGTATTTATGATTAGAATAATTTACCCAGTCCACATAAAATGTTTTGTTTTTAAACCCAAATTGAGGTTATAATGAATTACATTTTATGAACTTTATTAATAAAAAACTAAGCAAACACTTCTGCTTCAGGGAAACAAATGAGCTGTTACCTGGTAGCATACGTCCTATACATTAAAAAAATGCTTTTAATCCTGTAAATGTGTACATAGAGGAGTAAAAAGTAAAAATAATTTACATTCCCAAGGTTAATTTAAATACCAATCAAAGATTCTTCTCAAACCAGATCAATATTAATCCATTACAGTACATAGTGAATGAAGTAAAGTAAATGAACGTAAGAACACTTAATGTTCTTGGAACCAAGTTGCATGACAAGGTTAAAAACAGATTTTATAAGACCTGAGTCACCATTTGTCTTCTCTGCCCTAGATGTTGAGGTATTCATTTTTCAGCCGACTCAACCTGGTGCCATGGCTGCGAATGATGAGCGAGATGAGCTCGTGTTTGTCTTTAAGACCTGAGGAGATGTCCACGGTCTCCTGCATGGAGCTCCTCACGCTGTGCATGGGGTTCAGCAGGGTTCTACTAAACTCTTGCTCCTCTCTGTGGTCCGACTCCTGACTTTGTTTAAATTTGACCTCCAGTTCCAGAAGAGACTTCTCTACACTGGAGAAAGCCTCAGTGATCTGTTCAGTCTCCCTCCTCAGGTACTTGCCGTATGTATCCTCTCCCTCCAAGTCATACGAGATGCTTTTCCCAAGACTCTCCAACACTCGAGCGGAGTCTTCCACTTGTTGCTTCACAGTGATGAAGTCGTCCCGGATGACTGAGTCCCGCTCCTCCTCTACTAAACATGGTGAGGAGTCTAGCCATTTAAATAGCATCTGGCACTGCTCTGGGTCCACCGTCTCCTCGTAGTCTCCATCTGGAACAAAGAAATGGTGAAAGGTGCCATTTGACATCTCGGGAAGCAGAGGGCCCGTGTATGTGGCGCTAATAAGAGGCAAAAATAGCAAAACTAAAGCGATCTGCTGTGTGACAGACAGCATGGTGGCCACTCCAACTAATGCTCTGACCGGCGCTGATGTGCAGTGTGAGAACAGCAGCAAACAGCAGTGGCTTTTCACTCCCACAGCACTCCCACTCGGGTTACAGCCTCCTCCTGCTCACATTCACAACCATCAAGGCTGAGAAACCTCCAGGGCTACATCAACTGCCCTGATTGATGTGTCCCCCTTTTTAACACTTACTCACAGAAGCACTGGAGTGTAGATCCTCAGAACATGTTTTATCTCACAGGCACTTCAAATTCCACCTTTTAATCTCTCCTTTATATTTTTTTCACAATGCTGAAATTCTTAAAATAGCTTTTTTTATAAAGTAAATATATTAACTATATTTGTTCATTCATTCATTATCTTCTGCTTTATCCTGTACTAGGGTCGTGATGGGGTTCCTCATGCCCATCCAGGGGAGAATGTCTCGGGCGCTGGGCAGATACACCCAGGACAGTGCACCAATTTATAGCTGGGCACACACAGCCACACCCACCCACAAACAAACACTACGGGGCTATTTAAAGCATTCAATTTACCTTATATCCATGTTTTTGAAATGGGGGAGGAAACCGAAGCACTCGTAGGAAACCCACGCTGACACAGGGAGAACATGGAACCACCCAGATTGGAATTCGAACCCGGAATCCCCAGCGCTGGGAGGCGAATGTTCTAACCACTAAGCCACCATGCCAGCCTATATTAATTATATATAAATCAAAACTATATAAATATTAAAAATAAAAAAATAAGAAACTATGTTCAAATAATATCTATTCATTAAAAACCATACTCCTATTGGAACTGGTTCTTCATAGTTTGTGAAAACCATGTAGCTGTTTGCAAAAATGAGGCGACTCAAACTTTATCTAGAGGGGCGTAGGGGCACATTTGTCACAGGTGTTGGACTGAGTTTAGACTCAATTACCTCATTACATCTCGCAGTGTGGGAGGGCTACAGGTGGTTGTTGACAAGAGGTTTGTTGTCAAAGAAACACTGGCACCTCTTGCTCTTCCCCATAGCTTACTGCATTTTGTTCCAAGAACAAACTTAAATACAGATGTACAATATGAATATTGCTAAAGGGAGGTTGAACACGGATGTAAAATGATCAATTGCAGAATGTGAGACAAATATGCTAATAATTAATAAACTGCATTACATAAACATGCATACTACCTAATGTATGTAACTTTACTCAGTGGCTTTTCTGTCCCTATGTTTGAAGACTCTAGGGGCCAGCGGCATTAATCCAGAGAATCCGTTGAAGAAAAACAACTTAAATGTAAGTACTTTTTTATTGATAATACTAATAAATAATAACAGCATAACACTGTATAACAAGGTAAGGAATGATGAGGACCGGAGGCAGGAGTTTTACCCACGGAACTGGCTTTTATTAACCGACCCAACACGACTACAAACAGAATCCTGCGCATTTTCAGT
>JAOUQT010303225.1:0-15821 GCA_025769995.1 Xyliphius kryptos | reverse complement strand
GGTCCAACTTACTCGGTCCGTGACCTAGTTTTCACAATTGATGCGCATCTTAAACTTTCTGATCAGATCACTAAACCGGCCCGTTCATTGTGTATAACATCAGGTAAACCAGACCTTTCCTAACAGAACAGGCTACTCAGCTGCTAGTCCAAGCACTCATCCTATCCCGGCTCGACTATTGTAATGCTTTGCTTGACTGTCTTCCAGCTTCCACAATTAGGCCTCTAGAGCTGATTCAAAACTCTGCAGCCCGACTCGTGTTCAACCAGCCCAAGTAAACCGAGGTCACTTCGTTACGCCTCTCTCCATTCGCTCCCTGTATCCGCTCGCATTCAGTACAAGGCATTGACTCTGGCCTACAGGACGGTCTCTGCCCCCTCTTACCAAAATACACTCCAACTCGTTCTCATTGCGCTCTAGTGATGAACGTCGCCCGGTGAGTCAGAATCACTGTGGTGCTAATTCTTATTCCATATCCGTTCACTGCTGGAAATGGTGGAACCAAAGCTGAATCCCTTTTTAAGAAACCTCTCAAAATGCATCTTTTCCACAGGCAAAACAAAGCAGCCAGATCTGGTAATGCTCAGGTTTGAGGATACTTCAGTGTACCTGGTTTGTCCTTAAATACTGACTTGTGGTGTTCTCTCATTTGTAAGTCGCTTTGAATAAAAGTATGCTAAATGTAAATCTCAGATTCAGGAGCGTGAAGCGTGCACAGGTGATGCATTAAGCAAGAAGGGAGGGAAAGTGGAAAATAAACAGTTAAGATGGAAAATCGAGTTAACGAGAAGACTGCCGTTTTATTGACTTTTTCTATTAACACGCACTTTATGATGCATTTTTTCCAAAAAGCAATCCGTTTCCTTAATGTGGCTCCTGTTTATACTTGAAGAAAAACTTTTCAAAGAGTAAAATATTCATTCAGTTTAGCATTTAGAACAAGACATATTCTTAAAATATGTTAAACGATATTTGTCATTTATTTTGTAATCAGATGTTGATGACATAAAATGCCCATAGAACTACTTCGGTATACAGGATATGATCCTAAATCAGAACACAAGTTAAAAAACATGATGGTCTCTTCCTCAGCCTACTGAATTGGAATGAAATACCTCTGCACTGGAACATTTTTAAGCTCATGTAGTTGGTTGGGATGACAGGAGAACAGCAAATAGACACTTTGTGGTGGGTTTGTGGTGATGTTTTTCTGCAAATGGTTTAAAAATATTAATTTATGTGTAATCGGTCGAACTTTGCCATTGAAATAGCAATCTGTCAAAGTCAGACCACACGTAGCTTTTAAAGGAAACACGCTGAATGGTTTATTGCACACACTAAATTAAGGTGCACATTTTACAGGCCACTAAGGCCCCTGAATCACTTCTTGTTGTAAAGTATATGAATTTCTGCAGGGACCTAAAGAGTATGTGAAATGTCAAATATGTTAACACACGTTGAAACAACATTGAAATAACAATGCGCTGAAGTCAGACTGCATCTGGCTTTTAAAGCGAATGGCAAAACACACCCATAAAGCATGTCGTCACGATAGCAACAACACACTGACGTGCCCTAAATCAAACTGCAGGATGCACAGTTGAGAGTTTGCCAAAGATTGCTAAAACCGCTTGGCTAGCCGAGACATTATTCACAATAACTCACACCTCTGACCGCTTCACATTCGTATGACTGCATGATATTAAAGATTTTGTTCTCCTAAACTTTTTCATTAACTGCATGCTGTAATTTGGCCACTAGATGACAGTATTTGTTTAAGAGACCGGAAATCTTACTTGGGTCTGGGTTCATTAAAAAAAAATTAAAAATCGGACTGGATGACAACTCATTTAAGAGTCAAATTTAGGTCTTTCTATTTGTGTTGGTTACAGTTTTATAAAAAGCAATACGGCACCTGAGGTTGTGCATTATTGTGAACAAACCACAGGAAAAGGTGTAACTAATAACCTCTTTCGCATGGTTTATTCACAATAATGCACACCTCTTGTGCCTTATTGCTATAAAAAAAAACCTCTGCAGAGTCCTAAAAAGTATGTCTGTCCAATGTTGTGCTAATCGGAACAACACACACACTTTTAACTCGTGACAGAACACAGAATCAACGTTCCACCATTAACTCCCTGTTCTGTCTGTCTCCCTCAGCCATGTGTGAGGTGCACAGCTCCATGGGGAGAACCATAAACCTCTTCTGTTCTGGTGACTGGAATCCCAAAAGTGTCCCTAAGGGAACCGAATGCCTGGAACCACTTCTAGATGCTGCGCCCACTCATAAGCCCATTCCCCCACAGCGTGGCTTCACTGGTGAGTCCCGTACAACAATCCTGATCAGTTCACTGTGTAGTACACTTGCTATGTAGTGAGTTTTCAAATGCAGGTCCTTTGTGAACATATCATACAAAGCTCATTTCCTCCATGTGCATTTTGAGAACCAGTATTGTTAGAGGGTTCTGTAAAGCAGCCTGTTGGAACATGTGAACTCCTCCCTGCGACCTACGTGGATCTGATGTGTCTCTTTTATCCCTGTTCATCTGTAGATCGTCTCTTTTATATTTACACGTCTGGAACGACCGGGATGCCAAAAGCTGCAATCGTTGTGCACAGCAGGTAAAGAATCTGCTTTTCTCCTCATGACGTAACTCTGCCTCCTGTTTACTCTTCCTTAATTCTTGCTTATAGATACACAGTGAAGGAAATAAGTATTTGATCCCTTCGTTTTTTTTAACAAATAATTAAACAGTATAATTTTGCATTGGCCGAAATAAGAATTCGATCCCCTGAAAACCATGACTAATGCTGGCTCCCACAGACCACTGACACACCCTTATCTCAGGGAAGTCGTTACCTGCATGAGAGACACCTGTATAAAAGGCTGCCGGCCAACAGCCTCAATGACCCTCCAACATCTCCACCATGGGCAAGACTAAAGAGCTGTTTTAAGATGTCGCGGACAAATTTGTTGACCTACACAAGGCTGGAATGGCCTACAAAGCAATAAGTAAGAACCTGGATGAGAAGTGCAGTGCACACAAAGTTGCTTTGCTCAAGAAGGCGCACATCCAGGCCCACCACGTTTGCCAAAGAGCATTTGAGAGAGACTGGGAGAAGGTGCTGTGGTCAGTTGAGACCAAAATTGAGCTCTTTGGCCTCCACTCAACTCTACATGTTTGGAGGAAGAAAAAATACAGAATATGACCATAAGAACACTATCCCTATCGTCAAGCATGGTGCTGGACGTATTATGTCTTGGGGTGTTTTTCTTCTAAGGACACAGGCCAACTTCACCAAATCGACGGGAAGATGAACAGGGCCACGTATCGCAAAATCCTGGGTGACTACCTTCTTACCTCTACCAGGGCACCGAAAATGGGTCGTGAATGGGTCTTCCAGCACGACAACGACCCAAAACGTACAGCCAAGGAAACACAGAAGTGGCTCCATAAGAAGCATTTCAGTCATTTGGTGGCCTAGCCGGTCTTCTGGCCTCAAACCCATAGAACATTTATGGACAGAGCTGAAGCTTCGCGTTTCCAAATGCATGCATAAAAAACTTAAGGATTTGAAGATGGAGAGAGGAGTGAGCCAAAATTACTTCTGAAGTGTGCACACCTTATAAAAAACTACAAGAAACGTCTGACTGCTTGCCAACAAGTATTGAATGATTAAATGGGGTTAAATACTTAAATATTAAGGAGAATTATTACCGTCAATAACATTTAAATACATTTTTATTTCTCTTTTAATGTAATTCTCTCTTAATTGATATTCTATGAGTCACCGTTACAATAACGCTGGCATAAAATTGAGACGTTGTAATTCTTTTTTGTATTAAAACTTTCACAATCATTGGGGGTTTAAATGCTCCTGTCCTCTTTATTTTCACTCAACTGACTCCGTTTATTTGGTATCTCCTCTTCATGTCTAGATATTACCGGATGGCTGCCCTGGTGTACTATGGATTTAGGATGAGGTCAGAGGACGTTCTGTACGACTGTCTGCCGCTGTACCACTCCGCAGGTAAAAATGGAAAAAAAAAAATGCTAGATCACTCAACCAAAGCAGTTTGAAGTGTAGTCACTAAACATTTTAAGGTACTTTAATGTATAAAACACAGTGCCACAGATTTACAACTGATGGTCAGTATCCAGACTATAAAAAGAAACCTAGGTCAGCCCTGTGCCTGAGTGGCTGTACTCTGGTTACCTCCCACATTTTTAAGACATGCTGATGGTAAAGTAAGGACCGCAAACTAAAAGAAGAAAAAAAGAATTTCTGATGGCGTTACAGTATGTATTATTTTAAATAAAATAGAGGTGGCACGATGGCTTAGTGGTTAGCATGTTCGCCTCTCAATGCTGAGGATTCCCTGTTCAAATCCCATTCTGGGTGTAGTTTGCATGTTGTTCCCCTGTCTGCATGGGTTTCCTCCAGGGTTTCCCCCCACAGGCCAAAAAAACATGGAACAAGATCTGAGTAATAAGCCACAGTTAAAAACAAAACTTTGTGCACTGTTCTAGGTAACATCGTGGGTGTTGGGCAGTGTCTGATTCACGGCATGACCGTCGTCATCAAGAGGAAGTTCTCCGCATCAAAGTTTTGGGACGACTGTATTAAATACAACTGCACGGTGAGTACGGATTAGAGTTCTGAATGTTTAGCAGCTCTAGTAAGGAAGCTCGGTCGTAAATGATACACTACTTGCACACTATGGTATATATTTTTTGCTGCCAACAGTTTTCAGTGCTAGTATGCCGTTGCTATGGTAACGTGGAGCTATGGTAACATCTGTGGAGACCACATGATGTGGTCCAGGACAGTAAAACTAAATGTGTCAATCCAAGTGGTTATTAAATTAAAGAGCATCACAGACCATTTAACCTGCTAAAAAAAACAAACAAACGAATAACTCGTCTCCATTAGAACTTTAAATGCTGAGCTTTTTAGTACTTGCGAACTTGATTTTTCCCCGGGCGCATGGTCTTCTTCACCGTGTTCACAGATTATACAGTACATTGGGGAGATCTGCCGGTACCTGCTGAACCAGCCAGTGCGACCGACAGAGAAGCAACACAGAGTGCGTATGGCGCTGGGTAACGGACTACGGCTGTCTATCTGGGAGGAGTTCAGTCAGCGCTTTAATGTGCCTCAGATCGCCGAATTCTACGGGGCCACCGAGTGTAACTGCAGCCTCGGCAACTTTGACAACAAGGTGAACCTACTCTTTCTGAAAATGTCTGAGATTAAGCTGATTTTCACAAGAAAAAATACAGAGAGTGCTGGTTTGCATTGCTGCTTATTTATTCCCTCACACCATTTATTAATATTAATAATGAATTCATGACACTTACTCATGTGACTATAACCTCAGCTAATGCATTTTGAAGGAACATGTGGTTGTGTTCTAATAACAAGCTTTTATTTAAAATTCCAGAGCCTATGATTAACTAAATGGTTCTGAACCATAAAGATGGAAGCTGACGACTCTAAGAAACAGCAGTGTATTGATTAGCTGGGTTTGACCTGGTTGTGTTCTGTATACAGAGATGTAAAACCACTGCAGCAGAGAGTTTTAGATTTCACCTCGCACAAATTTCAAGGATCAAACAATCTGACTGGATGTCGAATAGGACACACTAAACTGACTCACCAGTACCTCCTAAAGGAAGAATCACCACCAACTTGCAACATGATATAATAAAAACACAATCTTAGAATGTAACATGTAGAAGGATGGCGGCACAGTGGCTTAGAATTCCAGGTTCAAATCCCGATCATGTCCTCCCCGTATCCGTGGGGGTTTTCTCCCACAGTCCAAAAACATGTATTCCAGATAAATTGAATGCTCTAAAATTGCCCCGTATAGTGTGTGGATATGAGTGTGTCCTGGGTGTATCTGCTTGGCGCCCAAGATGTTCTCCACTCCATGGGGAGCCCCACCGCCATCCCAGTAGAGGAATAAGCGGAAAATAATGGATAGATAAACAAGGACATCAGAAACGAAAATACCACAAGACATAAATTCTGCTTTAAATACAAAATGCTTCAAAAATCTTGACTTTCCTTAATGCTATTAAAATGAAGGCCCTATTACAAAAAAAACAGCAACTGATAATCAGATCTTATTCATTCACTATGACTCATTATATTTTTGGTTGTAGGATGGGTGGAGCCTATCCAAGCATGTAGGTACATAAAAAAAAAAACCTTTTGGACAGGTTGCCAGTCTATTACCAGGGAGATATGCAGGCAAACACACGTCACTGCATGTAGACATTAGTTCAAATGCAGGTCAAGTAGCACAGAAGTGGACAACCATGTGTGTGTATGTTTGTGTGTATATAGATCGGAGCCTGTGGCTTTAACAGTCAGATTCTGCCCTACGTCTACCCGATTCGTCTGGTGAAGGTAAATGAAGAGACCATGGAACTTATAAGAGGACCAGATGGAGTCTGCATACCATGTGGCCCAGGTCAGCATTACTAACAAATTATATATACTTTTATAAACTGGCGGGTAATTCCGGTCCTTAATCTGATTGGCTGAGCAGTTTGTCCAGCTGTGACATTATTGACAATAACACACACCTCTGAACGGTTTACATTTGAATCAATGCGTGATAATGTTTTTTATAAACTGTAATTGTTCTGTAATTTGGCCACTAGATGGCAGTATTGGATTGTTCGAGAAACCATAAACCTGTTACTTAGCGATCAGAACAGTTTATAACAATTTTGCATTCTATAAACACATTTATAAACCTTGTTTCTTATATCTTGTGTCTCGTATCTTGTTTTTTTTTTCATAGTGTGTTTGTAACTGTTTTATAAAACAATAAGGCACTTGAGGTTGTGTATCGTGACGTATCTCATGCCCTCTCCTACCTACCTGCTTTAATATACATTTCTTTGATTATTTTACATCTTGCTCCATCCTGACTATCCTTCCCCATCATATCCATAACCCTCCTCTTTAACCTTCCTCTCCTCTTCCTGCCTGGTGACTCCATCCTCATCAACCTTCCGCCACCGTAAACCTTATCCCTCCTGTTCATGTTCCAATCACATGTCTAACCCAAACCCTGTTGCTCTTCCTTCCTTCTCTTTTCAGGTGAACCCGGTCAGCTGGTAGGCAGGATCATTCAGAACGACCCGCTGAGGCGCTTCGATGGCTACGTTAATCAGACCGCTACCACTAAAAAAGTTGCTCAGAGCGTCTTTAAAAAAGGAGACAGTGCCTACCTGTCCGGTACGTCAGCTTTTAAAAAACGGTTCAAACACAGACTTAAAACTCAGAGAATTGCTAAAGTATATAGAAATCACTTATTTCTTACAGTTTTCTACTTAAATTCTATGAAACGCATCCATGCAATGCAACGGTTTTTAAATTGACACTAATCGTTAGTTTAAAACTACTGGTTCTATTTAAGACACTCATTAAAACCAGCGACATACTGTCGTTTCTCCTACAGGAGATGTTCTGGTGATGGACGAGTACGGGTACATGTACTTTAGGGATCGTACAGGAGACACGTTTCGCTGGAAGGGGGAGAACGTCTCTACGACTGAAGTGGAAGGAACACTGAGCCGCTTGCTGGACATGAAGGACGTGGTGGTGTACGGCGTGGAGGTGCCAGGTACAAAGAGCCTGTTCTGATCTTCATGTCTTTTGATGCATTAACTTTATCCCTTTTTTTTCCCCCTTTCTTGGACTTTAAATGATGTCATACTTCTATTTAATTTCATCCCGACACAGACCTGAGATTAGACACGCCTTCAGAAAACAGATTGTTTTAAACCAGAAGACGGGTTACTAATAAATTCAGTGTAAAGTCCATTTTAATCTATAATTTAAGTCAGTGTTATAATTAATTTCACTTGCACAACCCTCATTTAGGACAGAACTCACATATAAAAACAAGTAGTTCTGTCCTTAAATCTGATTGGCTGGGCCATTTCTCTAGCTGTGACATTACTGAAAATAACACACACCCCTGAGCTCTTCACATTCCTGTCGATCCGTGACATACACACACAATACATTATTTTTCTGATGTTTTTTCATAAACTGCGTTCTGTAATTTTGCCACTAGATGGCAGTATTTGATTGTTATTGAAACTGGAAACCTGTTACTGAGCATAGTTCACTTTGAAAAAAAAAAAAAAAAAGGGTAACGTTACAGAAGATCAGTTTAACGATTTAGTTTTCAATGAATGCAATTATGAACCAAACCTTTTTTTTTATAGTCTGTTTGTAACCGTTTTATAAAAGTAATTAATTTTTCCCCAATAATCCCACACTCTCGTACCTTATTGCTTTACTATATTATGTGAAATTCTTACACATTCAAATTTGAACCCCTCTTTAAAAAAAATTACTGTTTAATGTACAATAACTTATGATCTCCACAAAAGTTGCATGTGTTGTGATTTAGTTTATCACAAACACATTACACACAAACACACCCCTATTTACAATACATGATATGACTACAGATGTGAGAGGAATCCACCATTTTTCATTAATAAAGTGCTTTGCTGTATGCGTAATAGACACAGCAGGTGGAGGTCATCAAATGCATGAATATTTACTAATAGACCTCATCAATACAGCAATCAACTCCGATTAATTACTCACTAATTTTGCTTGGGTTGAAATTTGTATGCCGTTACTTAGGGTCCGAGGGAAAAGCTGGCATGGCCGCCATTGCTGATCCAGACCATAGCACAGATCTGGAAAAGTTCAGCCGAGAGCTGGAGAAGGCTCTGCCCCCGTACGCCCGGCCTGTGTTCCTACGCTTTCTTCCCGAAGTCGACAAAACGGGTAAAAAACAAACAAACTTGAGGTTGTGTATTATTGTAAATAAATCACAGCACAGAGGTGTAACTGTACTAATTACACCTCTTTTCCGTGATTTATTCTCAATAATGCCGCCTCTCGTACCTTAATACTTGAACCATTGACTTTGATCCAAAACTGCATAAACCATTGCATGAACAGTCCTTGAGAACAGACTTCCATATTAACCCCCAACTCTTTTTATCCTCCGCTCTAAAGGGACCTTTAAGTTTCAGAAGACTGACCTGCGTCGAGAAGGGTTCGATCCGAACGTGGTATCTGATAAGCTCTACTTCCTGGACTGCACTAAAGGCTGCTACGTAGCGCTGAATGTAGAACTACATCGTAACATCACCTCAGGAAAGCAAAAATTATAAAAGGGACTTCTACTGCCGGCTGCACACACCTTCTCGAACCCCTTGCCCAACCTCCCGTTTTATTTCTGCCTCTCATTACCTCAGCAGCTGCCATGAGGGGCAACAGGATCACAGTGAAGATATCACCCCCCCAAACCCCCCCAACCAAACATCTTATCTCTCATCTGTGACACCGCGGTGGTCTGCAGACAGAGCGTCAGACTTCATTGATCAAAAGTAAAATTGCGGTTATTAAACAAGGAAATGAATTCCACACTTTATCAGACCGTGGAGCGGGACAAACTCGGCCCGACCTGCACGATGGCTGCTGTTCAATACAGTTTTTTAATCCACGGCGAATCTGAACGCACCCTAAAGCTCTGCTTGTGCAAGAAAACGGTAAACCTTGACGTGCAATATCAACGTACGCAGTTCAAGCTATTTATTCAACTCCTTTACATGCACCAAAAATATTTAAGACATAGATTAACACCTATTTATAAGACACTGCATCATTGCCATTGAGCTCACTGTATCTGCGTTGTCTTCTCGACCTGCAGGGGGAGGCATTTTGTTTTTGTCCTGGATTCAAAAATGAGTTTCCTTATGGTGTATGAATGAAATGTCAGCGCGTGGTCCCACCGCCTGACTGCGGCGGCAGGTACCGTTGTGCAGAATCGGTATTAACTTTGGGATTTGAGACGGCTCTGCCTTGTACTTTTTTTTTGTTTGTATGTTTTTTTGGAAAGGCTTTGCATGGAGGCTTGTACTGATTTTGTGGTGAACACCACCACCGACACCACCCACTTGCTCATAGCAGCAGCACCTCAATGGCTTAAGATTCTTATGACTCGTTGGGGCCCACGAAGTGGTAGCATGATGGTGGGTCCCACACCGTCAATTTGGATCTTACTGCATTAGCATGAATAATGAACACGGACGAAGCGCTGTGCCTTACTGTGAGCTACACACCTGGTCATGCAGGACTTCTGATCTTCAGTGTCTCCATATATGTCCTCCATCTGTTACCGCTTACACCTGGCAGCCAGGTTCCTTCTGCGTTGTTCTCGATCCATCAGAAGCATGTTCCAAAACGTTGATCTGAACTCCTAGACCGGGTGGCTGTTGCGTTGCCGTGGTTTACCCTCAGATCTGTAGGTGCAGAATGAACTTTAGATCCACAGATTCATAGTGTTCAACAGTTGTAGGATTTTTTACACATACAAGTCTTAAATTCATATTCATGAAACCAGAACACAGACCCGTACAGCATGACTCCCTACATGCTGCTTCATAAATCAGATGCAATTTTAAATATTGCAGTTACAACACAAATACTGCGACACGGGAAGCTAGGCCTCATTCTATAGACCTAATTATGTCCAGATTTTAAGTTCAAGCAGAACTTTAAAGACGTCAACGTCATCAGGTTCTGAATTCAGAACGCCATACCCCACTCTGTTCCTTCTACATGAATTTTCCTTCTGAACATCACTGCATCATTCAAACCATCAGGAGTTCTAATTATCAAATTGTAAAATTTAAAAATTGGGACTAAAGTGGGCCAATGAAAATCTACCTTTGACCCGAAATACCAAATATGGACATAAGGACTACAGAATGACGCACGACCTCGTTGGTTTGAGGTTTGCGCTATTTTTGTGTAAAGGTACCCTCTGTATTAATTTCTTTTAATGAACCAGATATGATCCAGCAGTTAAAACTCTTGACCTTATGGTATTATCTTTAAAACCGGTTTGGAGGTAGAAAAGGTGGGGGGGGGGTGTATTTTTTAGAGGCGCATGAGAGATCTTTTAAAAGCATGTCTTGTCATCTGGGACACCAATAGGTCTCATCCCACATTTACCCATTTAAGAATTATTACAAAGGGAAGGTGATTGTGGTGGTGAGTTAGATATGATTTAGTGATTAGAGCAGTGATTTGAGGGATTGTGGGATACGTTGTGATGTAAACGCTGTTCGTGCACTCTGACGTCTATAATGTGTTGGGTATATGTTGGTATGTTTTTTCTTTTTGTTGTCATTTTATTTATTTTACCAAATCAGTTTGTATTAATCTGCTTTAAATGGTTTTCAGCTTTTATTTGTATTTCGTTTGTGGTTTTCGTTTCTGGGTTTGTAGGAGAGTTTATAATCGCAGTGACTGATCCGATTTTTATATTCGGACGTGTGGTCGCGCTCCTATGACAGCATGGTGCTCCGATGGGGGCGACACTGCCGAGGAATCTTTTACGCCTCAGTTTCAGAAACTTTAATTTAATGCGCACCAGCAGACACACACTGTATAATTATATATTCACCAAACAAATGTGAAACAGATGAAGTAACTCAATGTGGCATTACAAGGAGTTCTAGTTTATCCAGAAATCAAGCAGAGTGAATTTACTGGTACAAAACAAGGTACTGGTTGTTGTTGTTATTTATACACAATGTCCTGAATTATAGAAAAAATCCTGAGGAATGCGTTTGCTTTACTAGATGAGACCAATAAGGTAAATCATCTAATAAATGTTTGGTATTAACAAAAACTTTATCTCAATAACTTCTCCCAAACTAAACTCATCTCCCAAAACCCCTTATCCTATGATCGTTAAAATCAAAAACAGCGCCAGCATGTTTTACAAAAGTCTCCAAAGCACAAAAAAGTAGGTCAGTGTACACCCAAGAAATGCACTATATAGGCAAACGTACTGAGAAACCAACACAATACACTTGCAGCACAATAAACACATTCAGTCAACATCTACTAACAGTCTACAGCCAAATTGGAGCAGCCTGGTGGCCAATCTTCATTAATTCAACCCTGCAGCAGTAAGAACAGAGTGTGAAGGTTCAGTTAGCAGGGTAAGAGCACAGTTTTGCTCCAAATATTTAAATGCACACAACATTATGGGTGCAGAGGCCAAAAGATTGGTTTGATGAACATGGAAGTGAAGTTGAACATCTCCCATGACCTGCACACTCACCAGATCTAAATATTATTCAGCCACTTTGGGGTTTTTTGGAGGAGCGAGTCAGGAAACGTAATGACCTGGCCACCATCCTGCAAGAAGAATGGCTTAAAATCCCTCTGTCCACTGTAAAGGAATTGACGCCGTATTGACCGCAAAAGGAGGCCCTACACCATACTAATCAATGATTGTGGTTCAAAACCAGATGTTTCAATTTTATCCAACCCCTGTACATATGCATGCAAAGTGAATTTAAGAGCATTTTTTTAGGAAACTGAGAAACTTGTCTTCAATAATTAAAAATCCACAGTTTAAATACTCCAGGTCATATTTGCATTTCAACATTTTGCCTCCGAACATTATCACAAAATTTAAGAGAAGGGTAATCAGCAAACAAATGGTGGTTACCATGGCAACGAGAAAACAGCGCGCATCTGACGCCTGCCTACCTCCGTCTGTTTTTTTTTAAGATACAAAGGACGAGTACAAAATTACATAATCATTAAGGATTTTTAGTTATTCATTCATTTATTTCTACCTGTCCGCAACCCACCCAGAACATGTCCGCGACCAACTTTTGGGTCGTGACCCACCAGCTGAGAATCGTTGCTTTAAGGGATTTTCATGGCTAATTTTTCTTAGATTTTTATTTAATAATTAAATATTTTGTGTTGTAACCCAGAATACTTTGTCTACTCCAGAATAGCATTCAGCATTTTCATGTCTATACAATATATTACAACGGTGTGTTGTTGTTATATCAAAAACTGTGAATCTTATTTAAAAATATATATATATATTAAATCAGAGTAACATGCACCTCTAGAGCGATATGATGAAACAATATTCAAGATACAATATATATTTAAACAATATTGATATTAATACTGATACACTGAAATAACACAATGCGTGACCCACCAGTTGAGAATCGCTGCTTTAAGTGACAGATTTTTTTTATTTGAATATTTTGTGTTTATATTTAGCGAAAGCCCTGCGTTGTCGTCGCTCAATTCAAGAAACCATACATCGTTCCTATGATTCCTGCCACATTTTTGGTAAAGCAGTTATTGCAAAATAATCGTAATTATCGTGATTATTACTTGGACAATAATTGTACCATCAAAATCTGTAATCGTCCCATCCATATATATTTTGTGTTGTTTATTCACCTGATGTTTTGTGCGGTACGGAGCCCAAGAGTGGAACATTGACCACGGGATCGTCCATGATGTCTTTGTCGAAGGAGCGGAGACTCTGGAACTCATAGAAGTACTCTTCCTGCAAAGGAAAGCTACACTGCTTTACTCTTTTTAAATAACAAAAGTTTTGAAGTGTAGGCCCCTGGTGTCCGTCACGCTCAGGCAGAACACTTGGGGCCTTTGCAGGCATGATGAACAGAGAGGTTACGAATTCCAAAATTTGATTATGGTGTGGAAATCACTTTAGCAGAAGAGCACATATATCTACAAGGACTGAATGGTCACTCTTGTTCATTGTGAATTGGTTTATTTCCTTCAAAGACAACGAATCTGTTCTTTTTCGACAGTGTTCTCAACGCTTTCATAATTACACACTTGTCAGAGGGCTAAAAACACACGCAACAAAAAAAACAGCCTCCAAGGCAATGAAAGCACAAGATGACTGTTTTAACCCTGTCACGCTCTTCTTTCTTTTCTTTTAAGATCTCTGGAGCACAGTTGAGTCTGATGAAGAGAAAGAAATACACAGTGTGGAGAGTTCTGCTAATCCTTCTGCTGAATGGTAATAACCAACACAGATAACTCTTGCCGCCGGGCCTTTTATGCCAGAGGCCTTTGTTCTCAAGGCTCTGCGGCTGGCTTTGAAGTATGAAGTAACAGGGCCCAGAAATGGGTGGACCCACTCCCTTTCACTCTCCTTCTGTAACTTGCTCTTGGTTATCTCTTAGTTAGCGGCTTTCCTCACTTTCTTTTATCCCAGTGTTTTCTTTTTAGTAGGTCCACTTGCCATTGGGGGATTATGATCCTAATATCTGGGATGCAAAAAAAGTGCTTGAAGCCAAAAATATTTATTTTTCATTCAGGTTGTGTGGGACAGAAGGCTGGGACACTTTGTAAAAATTTTTTGTAAAACCTAAAAACATATTTGTTACATTGGTAAAAAATCCAAAACAAATGTGTCACTTGATTTTACATTTATTCATTTAGCAGACGCTTTTATGGAAAGCAGCTTACAAATGAGACAACAAAAGTCAGTAGATGAGGAGAAACCAGCTACACGGTAGTATCATCAAACATTATCCATTCTGCCTTTTTTCAAGTGATTGTTGAAGAGATGTGTTTTTAGATTCTTAAAAATGCTGACAAACTAAAATTTTTACATTTTAATGACAAACTTGGGTGTCCTCGGGTCCTCTGGTTTTCTCCTACATTCTAAAAAAACATGGATTCAAATTAAATTGACTGATTTAAATTGCCCCATATAGTCTGTGTGATATGTCTGCCCTGCACCCAAGGAGGTCTTCCCTGGATGGGCATGGGGAACCCCCCGTGATTCTAGTAGAGGATTAAGCGGAAGGTGATTGATGGATGGATGACTTGATGGATGAATGGACGACAAACTTAATTCTAAGCTGTAAACTGTAAACATGTTTTTTTATTATGTCTGCAACAAACTCTTAAAAAATGTGACCAAGTCAAAAGTTTATACTTACTAATGCTGCAGGTTCTATGATTAACAGTTAACATACTAAATATAAAAAGAGCATTCAGTGGTTATGTCTATCAATCTAAAGGTTGTGGGTTCAAATCCCAGGTTCTCTGAGGTTACCAACGTGGGTCCTAAGTTGCCTAACCCTCGTTGCTCCAGGGGTGCTGGATGGTCAAACCTGTGTTCTCACTTCAAGTTAGGATACAAAGTTGGATAAAATGACTTAATGGTTAAATGACAAATGTAAATGTTTACTACATTGTGGCAAACTGACAAACTTTGTAAAATATTGCTACAGAATTTGATGGATTCGTATCACAAAACTGCAAAGAATTTAGGCCTTTTCATGGTCATTTTTTAATAGTGGGTTTTTAATCACACAGACACACTATATAGGAGCAATTTAGATAGGAGCAGTTAAGAGCGGCCAAGTCGTCTTGAATTCATGTTTTTGGACTGTTGGACAAAAAACATGAGGACATGGGTAGAATGTGTAAAACTCCACCCAGATTGATATCTGAACCTGGATCCCCAGTGCTGAGAGGCAGACACATTAACCACTACGCCGCCCCTATTTAAAATCTGTGGTGCATCATTAAAAATGAACCAGACAACCAATTCTCAAATAAATTAAAACAGAAGGGGATGAGATCCAGTGGTGAATATTCCTTTGCTTAGTTAATGGCTGAAAACACTACAGTTCTCTTTTTTGTTTTGTTTTTTTTAATAAGGTTTTAACAAATTACAGCTATTTCAGCAAGACTGCACTTTTAAAATGTGTCCATTGAATGGGGTTTAGATTTTGATAAAGCAATTGTATATCATTTTTCATATCCAGTCATATACTCATTCTGTCTAAATCAATTATATAACTAACCAAACATTATTATTAGAACCCATGTATTCTTGTAAGGTACATTCTATTTGCCCCAAAATAATTTCATATTTA
>JAOUQT010303207.1:0-15827 GCA_025769995.1 Xyliphius kryptos | reverse complement strand
CCTTTATGTGCAAGTTTAAAAAAAAAAAAAAAAAGAAAAAAAAAAAAAAAACAGGTGAGGTACTGAGGGGCTAATGACGGCGTGTGGGAGGTAGACAGAGTTGATAATGGGGTGGAAGGGGGAGGGTTACACCTACAAGACTGAAGAAAATTGAAAAGTGACAGAACATCCACATTAATAACAAAATTAACATTAGACAAAGAACATTTAAATTAGACAAAGAAAGAAACAATATTGTACAGCATACTGGTAAAAAAAGATTATGAGGACACATTCTGGGGTGGAGAGGGTCAGGAAAGTCCTGAAACAAGAGGGGTCAGCTCACAACCATTCATCTGTAACCCCCTATACCTAATTCCATATTATTATCATTGTTTTTTGAAACCTCATAGCACTCACTCAGTTACAACATCCGTTTCAGAGTCATTCCTAATCCAAAATAAACCTCTTGTAATTATTCAACCTACAATCCAGAAATTAAAAACACAACATGAATAAATGTTATGAGACAAATCTCTGAACCATTGAATTTATATGATTTGTACAGTCTTAATGTCACAGGTGAATAAAACCAACAAACAGCCAGTCACGCAGTCTGCCTTCGCAAACATTTGTGAAAGAATTGGTCAATTTAAAGAGTTCACCAAATTTAAGTATAGTACTGAAATAGGATGCCAACATGCAAATGAGTTAAAACCTCCAGATTAGATACTGCCCCATTAATTGAAATAAACAATTAAAAGTGGACCAAAAAGTGGAAAATGGTGGGAATGCTAATTGCTTAAGTGCATAGTGCATGAAAATCATTAGACCCTCATCTGAACTTAGTAACTGCAGAGTTCCATAGCTCCTCTGACTATAACACCAGCATAAAATTGTGTGCTGGAAGACTTACGGGACTGGTTTTTATTGAAGAGCACCTGCATGAACGATTTAGCCAGCACAACAATACATGGAAATTATACACTGCTTAATTCAAACTGATTAATCCGGAGAAAGGATTATGGGTTCCCTGTGATTGACACCAGCGTTTGAGCAGCGTGGGTAGATCAAACACAGAAGGTTTCTCAGCTTGTGCAACAGTTGTGAGGTATGTTTTTGGAATAACTTTAAATGTGCTGATGCATATTCGGCAGAATCATTAATAGGGATAACCAGAACCAACAATTAAGCTCTGTTACTTTTTTACACTAATTTATCCTATGAATTATTAGAGTTAACATGTATGCGCTTAATCTTCTGCTTTATAGATGGGAAAACAGACAAAAACAAACCCATTACTGCAGCAATGAGCATGTACAGTAATCCCTCACATATTGCAGGAGTTATGTTCCAGAGATCCCGCAATGTAGCAGTGTTATAATTATTGTATTAATTATATGTTTAAGGCTTCATTAACCCTTCCAATCCTCTTATAAACACTTCATATGCTATTAAACACCTTCTTAACTCTCACACCTTTGCAGCATATATAGTGCAAAATGCTTATATAACTTCCATATTTTGTCCCATTACAACCACAAACATAAATATTTCATTGGAATTTAATGTGAAAAACCAAAACAAATTGGTATGCAATTGTAAAGTTGAAAGAAAACTATACATGATTACAAGATTTTTGCCCATTCTTATTTGCAAAACAGCTCAAGCTTAGTCAGATTAGATGGAGAGGCTTTGTGAACAGCAGTTTTCAGATCTTGCCACAAATTCTCAATTGGCTTTAGGTCTTGACTTTGACTGGGCCATTTTAACACATAAATATGTTTTAAACCATTCCATGATAGCCCTGGCTTTATGTTTACAGTCGCAGATTCCAACAGGTTTTCTTCCAAGATTGCCATGTATTTGGTGCCATCCATCTTCTCATCAACTCTGACAAGCTTTCCTGTCCATGCTGACGAGAAGCAGCCCCAAAGCATTATGTTGCCACCACTATATTTGACAGTGGGGATGTTGTGTTCAAAGTATTATGCAGTGTTAACTCCCAGCCACACAAAGCGTTTTGCTTTTTGGCCAAAAATTTTAATTTTGGCTTCTGGCAAAAAGAACCCAATCACATCTTACATCCAGAACTTTAAATCCATGCCCACATTGTAGCAAGGTTTGTGGCCCCAGAATGTGCCTCTTCAGTCATCTGAAAATCCACAAAAAGGGGGTCCCCCCAGGAGGACCATCATAGTCGTGATAGCCAATGATGATGATGACTGATTCAGCTCTTCATCTGCTACAACAAAGTGACTTCACCGTACATCTCCACCCGAAGTTAAGTTTATGTCTTTATTTATATAAACCTTGCATAATGGTGACAACCCTCCTGGTTTTAGTATGTATAGGTACTCTTCCTCCGTCAGTAGTGATAATTTAGCCTGTGAGAAGTGTAGCCTAGTTCTTAGTCTGATGGAGAAGATCTCAGTGCTACAGAAGCGCATTCGGGTTTTAGAACAGGGTCATGCTAGTGGAGTTGTGTCAGAGACCAGTTTAGCCAGCCCAAACTTCACAGGATCACGCCCTGAATCTCCGGCAAAAGAGCCCCCGCAGCAGTGTAAGTGGGTGACGACCAGGCGACGTAGTCGTAGAGCTGAGCATCACTCTCCTAGGATCCACATGATCAATCGGTTTTCCATGCTCAGTGACTTACCCATTGAGAGACTGGTTGCTAAAAATGCTCTGGTAATTGGTGACTCCCAGCTCAGGCACGTTTGGATAGCTACCCCTTATAGATAGCCCGGCAAACATAGTACATTGCATTCTGGGGGCCAGGGCTCCAGATATCTGGACGAACCTCATAGTTATTCACGTCGGCACTAATGACGTTCGTCTCAAGCAGTCAGAGATTATTGAGGCTAATGTTAAAGAGATGTGTGCAACCGCTGCAATGATGTCTGAGGCAGTAATAGTCTCTAGTCCCCTATCAATTAGGCGTGGTGCCGAAACCTAAAGCAGATTATGGTCGCTGCATTGGTGGATGTCTAAGTGGTGCTCAGATAACAGCATTGCCTTTATAGACAATTGGTCTACTTTTGAGGGAAAGCCTGGCCTTTTGAAATGGGATGGCATCCATCCCTCATGGGAGGGTGCTGCGTTCCTGTCACATAACATAGCCGGTTTTTCAAATAGGAATGTAAATTGCCCACTCGTAGCCAAGGCCAGGCAGCAGAAAGAATGACTTAACCATCAGCCTGCGAAATGCCAGGCATCACCACCACTAGGTCCCATCCCATTAAGGCAGTTATCAACTACCGCAGCAAGCAAAAATCAAAAAGTTCCCAAAAAGTTTAGTTTTAGTGGACGTAAAGGTGGAGTGCCACGATCTATACAGAAAATCTAGATAGAACACAAATAATACTTTTAGGCCAAAATCATTTAAAGCTCTCATACTCAACATTAGCACTTCATCGTCATTAAAGAAATAATCCAATTTAATGCAACTTATTATCATATACCACCATCCAGGCCAGTATACAAAGTTTATTAATGAAATTTGTGAATTTCTCTCCAATTTAGTGGTTTCCTCATATTAGGCATTCATACATTTAAATTAGCTTTTGACTCAATCCTCGATTTTACGTGTGTCACTCGTAAAGTGTGGTTGGTCCCAACATCACTGTAAACATACTTTAGACTGCATTTGATCACACAGCATTAACACCAATAATGTTGATAACTATTGTTCCACAAAATGAGGTCTGATCATAAGATAATTTATATTGATCTAATAAACCACAATATAATATTCAGGCGCTTCATTATTCCCTACCGCAACAGTTACCTAAATTAAACATTAAACCAGCATCAGGATCAGAAGAACTTGAGAACATTATTACCTTAAACATGTGTTTTCTACAACTTTGGCCAGCGTAGCTTCACTTAAACTAAAAAGAATTAAAGACTAAAGACTCATGGTTTCATGGTCCAACGACCAAATACGCTCCCTAAAGCAAAACACTAGAACCACAGCATAAATCAAAACAAACAAAATTAGATGTATTTGAGATTGCATAGAAGGACAGTATAAGCACGCGCTTCATACAACTAACTAAATACACTGTGTTCCAAATTATTATGCAACAAGTGTTTAAGAGTGATAAGGTAAGAATTTTTTTGTTTGTCAGGTAAACTCATTGATGGTGATGTGTGTCAGGGCTCTTTATATCACTAAAAGCAATTTCAGACACCTGTGCTAATTAGTTTGGCAGGTGTGTTCAATTAAAGGCAAGACTACTTAAGAAGGCTGTCCCACATTATTAAGCAGCCTACATTTTCATTCAAAATGGGAAAGAAAAAGGTGTAGGCTGCTGAGAAGCTACAAATTGTGGAGTGTTTATGTCAAGGCATAACCACAATCAACAGTGACACTTCATCGTGATCATCGCACAATCAAGAAGTATGTAGCGGATTCAGAGCACACACGTGCATGCTGATAAGGGAAAATTGAGGACTCTGTCCAACAGGATATTACGTTAAAAGATACGTCCGGTCGACCTCCTCTATCCACTGCACAGAAGCAGAAACGTTTCTGACTTCAATACTGTTTGGTTCATGAGTGCTGTGCAACACTCGATGGTCCAGATGGATGGAGTGAAGGATGGCTGGTTGATAGACACCCCATGCAAACAAGGCTACGGCGCCAACAAGGAGCAGGTGGAGTAATGTTTTTGGCTGAAATCATGGGGAAAAAGAATGTCAGTCTCTTTAGGATCCCTGAAGGGGTAAAGATGAGTTTCTCAAATAGCACTTCCTGCCAATGGTTCAAGAAGAAAAACCGTGCATTCCACAGCAAGACCATTTTCATGCATGATGATGCATCGTCCCATGCTGCAAAGAACACATCTGCATCTCTGCCTGCTATGGGCACAGAAGGGGACAAACTTAAGGTGTGTCCCCCATGCTTTTCTGACGTCAACCCCATTCAGAACCTCTGGAGCATCATCAAAAGGAGTGTCTATGATGGCAGGAGGCAGTTCACATCCAAGCAACAGCTCCAGGAGGGTAGTTTGTTCTCATGCAAACAATTGATGCAGATACCATCCAAAACCTGTCAAATTCAATGGAGGAGAGTTCAGAAGCTCCTTTCGAACAAGGGGTCCTATGTGCAAATGTAACATACCTTGAATAAAGTTTTGACTTGAAAACTGTTTGATTTCAGTTCGTGATAACCTGCTAATGCTTATAACATCACAAATAACCATTTTTTTTGTTCTTTATAAAAATTAAAAGGTTAAAAACTCTGCTGTGCATAATAATTTTGAACATGCATTTTGAGTGTTTTTTTTTTTTTTAATACTGTTATCATTGGCAGTTCGTTTGAAAAACTTTCAATTGTACTCTAATAGTTGATGACTGGACATTTACAATGACTGCAATTCATATAGGTAATTTTGGAAAATCTGAGAAAATATTATTTGTATATTAATTTGGAACACAGTGTATTCTGAACTAATAGAGAACAACAAAACAACCAGAGATTCCTCTTTAGTACCTTTGCCAAACTAACAGAGTGCTGCTGAATTGGATTCCCAGGTTCACTTAGAGTTCAGCAGTAATGAATTTCTTTACTGATAAAATTGAAACTCACAAACTTCACACGTTACTGAAAAAACTAATGGTAAAAACAATACTATAGTACAAGAGTTAAATACCTTTAACCACATATCTAAAAAAAAAAAAGTTAATTAATTATTAATTACACATTAATAATTAATCATTAATCATTAATTACATATTCAAAGACAAAATCCTGTCAGACTCAATACCTACAAATCTGCTTAAAGTCCTCCTCCCACATATTACATAGATTTTATAAAATGTGGGTGGCTTAGTGGTTAGCACGTTTGCCTCTCAGCGCTGGGGAGTTTTCATGTCCTCCCTGTGTCTGCGTGGGTTTTCTCAGACAGTCCACAAACATGGATTTAAGGTAAATTGAATGCTCTAAATTGCCCCGTATAAGGTGTGTTTGCGTGTCAGTGTGTGCCCAGCGCTGGATTGGCGCCATGTCCTGGGTGTCTGCCCAGCGACCGAGATGTTCTCCCCTGGATGGACATAGGGAACCCCACCACCATAAGCATGTAATTAGTTACACTCTTATGCTGATGATACACAGTTGTACATTTCGGCTAAACCTAATGATCTTCAGTCAATCCGAAAGCTTGTGAAATTAAACTGTGGATGTCAAAGAACTTCCTACTAATAAATTCTGATAAAACTGAGGTACTTCTAGTTGGTCCTAAGTTCAAAATCAGCAAAGCCTCTACTACCGTGTTATACCTTGATGACTCCTTAATCAGACCCAGTTCATCTGTAAATAATCTGGGTGTTATTATTTCACATCTGCAACATTTAGAAGCTAAAAATAACGTCTCCTTCCATGCTTTTGTAACCTCAAGGTTAGATTATTGTAATTCATTTCTGATTGGATGTCCTAATAAATCATTACATAAACTGCAACTTGTTTAAAATGCTGCAGCTAGAGTTTTAACTAGAAGCAGAAAGTTTGAAACATATCAGCCGTGTTATCAAACCTGCATTGGCTACCAGTTACATTTCGCATTGATTTCAAAATTTTATTAATAACATAAAATTCTACATAAAAAGTGCACTCATTCAGTTATATAAACCAACATGCGAACTCCGCTCTTAAGGTGCTGGTTTACTTTTAGTTCCTAAAATTAATAAATTTACTGCTGGTGGAAGAGTGTTTTCCCACAAGGCTCATCAACTTTGGAATAACCTTTCAGTAACTGCTTGTGGTTCTAAATCACAATCAATCTGTAAAGGTAGATAAAAACATATCTGTTTATGTTTGCGTTCAATTAATTCCCTGTAGATCTCAGGTTGGACGGTGGTGTGTTGGTGATCTGGGATAGTCCCTGCTGGCAACTCACCTCTTCACCCAGCTCATCATTAGTAGAGGGCATAGCCCTGAAATGATGCTATTCCAGGGGGCCCTTCGACTTGGTAAAGCCTGCAGTTTCTGCCCCTTTTAGTTTTGCTGCTCTAGTCAGTTATGCCGTTGTCTTGAGTTGTCCCTATCTCCTTGTCTATGGCACTGCGGATATTATCCATTTCCACTATCCAACGACAATTTGCATTTTATCCAAAGTCACCATGGGCTTCTTGGCTGTATTGCTAATTACTGCTCTCCATGTTTGGTCTAAAAGTTTAGGTGGATGGCCTTGTATTGGTAGGTTTACAGTTGTGCCATACTCTTTCCATTTTCATATAATGAATAGAGCAGTCCTCTGTGAGATGTTCAAAGCTTGGGAAATCTTTTTATAGCCCAAGCCTGCTTTAAACTTCTCCACAGCCTTATCCCTGACCTGTCTGGTGTGCCCTTTGGACTCCATTAGAGGACAAGTCCTTTGGAGTCCTTTTTCACTCCACATTATTCTCTTAACCAACCTCTGAGAACATCACAGAGAAGCTGTTTTTATACTGAGATTAGATTACCCATAGATGGACACTTTTTAGTCATTAGCGGTCATAAGGAAGTTTTCCTTCCACTTCCAGGGTCCTTAAGCAAGCCCTAAATTTTTATTGCTCAATGGATTCTGTATGTAGTCCTGTGCTCTGACCAAAACCATCAAGTTGGGATAATTGGAAGTTGCTTTGGATAAAAGCCTCCGATAAATAGCCAAAAATGTAAAAAAAAATGTAAATGTACATAAATAGGAAAGGCAGAAATAGGACCGGCAATGTTATACTGGGAATGGCTCAATTACGCAACGTATACTACGTTGCGGGCGGTCTAGTAAGAAATAAAATCCCTGAACCGATTTTCTTGCTGGATTTCAGTTTTACCAAAATATTGGCAAATCATAAAATTATGTAAAAATTCATAATTTACAATGTTAGAGATTTAAATAAAATAAAAAAATAAGTTGCTTTCATTTTTTTAAAGGTTTCAGTGTATGTAAGGGACAACTTTAGTGAAGTCAGCCAGAAGGCCTAGTTCACAACATATACTAATTAATCCCAAAAGTGCTGTAGAGTGGTCAATCCAGGCCTCTGTGCAGGACACAGACACATCAGATTCATCATACCATGTCTTTTTGGAGCTTCACAGTGGCACATACTGGAAGACGAAACTGATGTTACAGAGCTTGAAGAACATGGCTGATTAGTGAGCTGAAGCAATAAAATGACTTGTACTGAAAGGGTAAGTCCAAAGCCTATTAAACAAGGGGAGTGTCTATATGCAGTAGCCACATAATGTATTCATGCATGTGCAGTTTTTGAGCAGATTGTATAAGGAAGTAAATTAATAAAGAAATTGTACTGACTATATAACGTAAAGTATGTAAAATAAGACCACTCACTTCTCGGCAAGCAGCTTCTTGTTCTCACACCTAAAGAAAGCTAACTCGTTCCAAACAGCATCACTGTTCTCCTGACGGAGCTGCCACGGTTCAGCTCTTTTTGTCCTGCTGTGCTGTCTGCACGCACACGCACACGCACACGCACACACACACACACACACACACACACACACACACACACACACACACACACTTTTGAAGCAGATACACAAACACACTTTTCTGTTTGCTAGATCAAACTGCATCATAATGTGCACTTAAAATCTAAATGATCTAGTCCTTATTTTAGGTCTATTTAAGTTACCAAAATGGGACCTTAAGAAAGTTAAGATTTGTTTTGAATAAAAGAGTCTGCAAAATGACCAAATGTAATGTAATATTCATTTTCTAATATGAAATAGGACACTGGATATCTTAAAAACTTTATCGTTTTGACTCCTGTCTGTGTGCAGCACATGGGAAACAGTGTCATAAACAGAGTGAATTAAAATGCATTATATTTAATACCCCAATATATAAAATAAAATTAATTTTAAAAAGAAGCTTGTTAATCCCAAAACTAAATATAGATTTTTTTCTTTTCTGAATTCTTTTTACCGATTTTGTTGCCTTGAAGTAAAACACCTGAAGGATAAGAATATGCAACTAAATAAAAACCAATTATGGCACATCGTTGTGCAGAGACATGTATACCACAGAGGCCAGACAGACTGTCGCAAATCAACCTGGTAGCTCATGGCATGATTTTTACCTGGGGGAGGTGTTGAACAGGCACGGCTCGACCCCAGTGCTGGTACGCTTGCCAGTATTTAAATGCGTGGCCTTGACTTACACACATATTCTAGATTGAGCTGGCGGCAGCCCGGGGTGACTGCTGCAGCGGGATTTCTGTGCGCCATGCAAATGTCCAAACACAAACGAGGTCAGTCTGATCATTGAACCTCAATTTATAAATTCTTAATGTGCACCATGGTAGGGATGCACACACACACACACGCACGCACACACACACGGGCGCATGCACGCACACAAAAAAAAAACTTGGTATTTCTGAAAAGAATTAATGCAGTTTTACTCAAGTTAAATTATTTTAACAATAATAAGAATCAATTCAAGATTTTCTTAAAGTTGTCAACAAACACAAAAATGCTGAGAAAGCAGTAAGCATGTGCAATATTTTTCAGTGTCAGGTGAGTTTACAGTTCATTACTAAAAAGATTGGAATGTTGAAGTATTTAGGTCCTGATGCCTCAAACCACCATCAAGTCATCCCAATATGATTCCACTGGAAACGTTTCTGAATGAAAGTGAATATTAGTTCGTTGAACAGTCGTTTGAATCATAGAGATCTGTGGTTTTTACCATTACTTTTTCTGTGACAAATGGATATTTCTTGAGGATATTCAATATTAAACACTTTAGTCCATTGCATGTACTTGTTTGTGTACTGTTTCTTGACAATGTTCTAGAGACTGAAAACTGGATTTACAACCTTTTTCAGATGAACAGGCATCCATGAATATAATGCCTAAGTCTTTTGGAATCTATTTTCACTGTGACAATGTGCTTCACTGGACAACCTGTAAGTAGATAGGAGCAGGCCCAAATCAAGGTGATAAATGTGATAAACTTGCAGAAAGGTACATGTTGTAACAGAAGTCCACACTGGTTCATTGAATTGTATATCTAGTTTACAGTTAACAGTTTTTATATACACTTGTCAAGAACTTGCATTCTATTTGCAAATGCTTTTATCCAAAGAGAATTACAAGCATCGACTCGATGGTTGGTTTTATAACACACGGTCAGACGTGATACAAAACCCCTGGAGCAATGAGGGTTAAGGGCCTTGGTCACAAACATGTTCTATGGACTTTGGATTTGTACTTTAGAATGAAGACTTCAGAATACAATAATTTAACTACTTTAACTACCCTTTATTTATTAGTTACCACACCATTTACTAGACCACAAGATCTAGATGTTGGTGTTCGATGGTCTGCTAAATTGCTCTGCATGTCTTATATATTTACCTAATACTAGTGGAATACCGGTGCTGTGCTACAGTGGAGAAACTGAAATGAAATAGTTGAAAAGAACTTGTTTTTAAATAAGTGATGGCTTTGGAGTTTGTATATTTAAATTAAAATTATTATGGATTGAGGTTTGTGGCAATTCAACATCTGAAATGGAATATGTGGAATGGATATAGTGTGCGTTGTGACTACAGTGTTTATCCGACAAATTTATCAATATGTTTTCTAAGGACATGATGAGAAAGTTTCAGCTTTGTAGGTACTCATAAAAACCCTAATCCAATCAAGGTGTTGTGTTTGATGGCAATAGCCAATGAACAAATAAATGTAGGGAAGTGAAAATGTTTTATAAATGACATGGTAGATAATCACAGTGCCAAGTTTCCACTTTAAGTAATTTATTAATATAGCGCTTTTTACAAAGGGCGTTGACACAAAGCGATGTGCATTGATGGCGATATGGAACAAACCATCAAATTTAGGATTGTGAGAAACAGGTATTTTTTAAGAAAAAATTTAAAACTTCATAAAATTTTATCAAATAAAAAAACTTTACTATTATGATTAATGAAGCAATAAGGCACAAGAGGGCGTGCATTATTTTTAAATCAACCATGGGAAAGAGGTGCTATTAGGCATGGCATACCTTATTGCTGTTTTTAAAGTTAAACTCTACTTTCAATAAACAAATTTATAAATCAACCCTTTTTTAAAATTATTTTTTAGAATAGCCTGTTTGTAACCATTTTACAAAAGCTCAATAAGGCACATGTGCATTATTGTAAATAAATCACAATAAAGATGTAGAAGGGCACTCTGGCTCTCCACTACGCATCGTGCTTATTAACATATCTTTGCCATGAATTATTTACATGCCCTTTCTCGCCTTAGTGCTTTAATATACAATTTAACAAATGTTATCACATTTTATAAATCCATGATTATAAAATTAGAGACGGTCACCATGCAAACCAAAAAAAGTCATTTTTTCTAAAATTCATTTTCAAATGATCGGTTTTACATAACCTTGCCACTTACAGATAAGTAACACTGGATAATTTTCCTCAATAAAAATCCAAAGCAAACTTCTTGATTTTGTTTCCTTTATGTACTTTTACGAGTTTACCTAGTAAATTCAGTAGCTTTTCTTAAACAGTTTTACACACTTTTAACATCATAGTACATTTATTAATGTGTTTATATACTTGTGGTTAATCCGATGGAAGGTTTAGCATGAGGAATAAAATTAAATATTTTGTCCTGGACAATATGGCCCCCAATCTGGGGTTGGCAAACTGTTGATGCTGATTTTAAGAATATGTTTCTAAAACACCACAACCAATACAAAGCAAAGCAAACCAAACCTTTACAGGTCGCATAATTTCTAGCATACAAGTTAACTTATAATACAACTTGAAAAATAATTTTCAGTTCCTAAAATGCTTTTTTTTTATGTCACCCATCACATAAATAATAAATGGGCATTCTTCATTATGTAATATATTTGTCACTTTTAAATCCAGCAAATGTAAAGAATGTTTCTTTATTTTTTTTCCACGATAAAAGCACTATATAAAATGATGTTATAATTCTGTAAAAGCTGCATATACTATGGGAAAAAATATGTAGTGTTGCATTACTGAAAAAGATAAAAGATGTTTTAAATAATATAACAGACCCGTTTTATCTTTGGGGTGTTTAAGTCAGTAAGCTGTGATCAGAGGAATTCTATTCCAAATCCCAGGCCTTTTTATCTGCCAAATGAATAAATGTAAATATAACACACAAACACTCCTAAACAGAAATATTCCTTTTCAAAACAGAAGCCTGAGGCAATTTTCTTTTTCTGGTATAGCCCATGAAGACATTTTTGGTAAAGATGTGACTGAGGGATCTGAGGGGGCAGCAACAGACCATGTAATTCCTTTTACTTCATCCAAAACATTGAGAAGGATTTTTAGATTTCTTTGTATTTTCAAAAAAAATATTTCTATCTACACTTAAACTTTCATCTTTCGGCTTTTACACACAGTAAAATAAAAAGAACTGCAGAACTGACTTTGATCAGGGTATAACTGTTATAATAATCTTTAATTCTTTGACTTATCCCATGACCTCTGGTCTGATTTATGGACATAAGTCAGTGGTTTTAGAGGGTTTTGCGCACACTGTTCTAGATTCCATCACTGGAAAAGTGAGGAGGTAATCGTAGCCGAATCACAGTTCCTTTTATGGCTCCAGTGTAAGCCAATTTGCATTTTAATGTATATGCGTTGTTTCAGAGCCTCAATTTTCTTTCGTCAATACTGGACCTGGTATGAACCTCACTTCTTTGTTGGACCTTCTCCCAGCTAGCGGTTGTAGAACACAATAATCATCAGGGCTAATCCAAACCAATGATTAATTATGAAGGTCAAAGCAACAAACATGGAAAAGAACAAAGTTCTGATGCACAAGGTAAGGCGTGTGTGTATGTTAACCTGCGTTAACCCGATCCCATCCATGTGAGGACCCCCCTGCTGAGCTGCTTTATGAGAGATTGTAAGAAGAGAGCGCAAAGAATGGGGAAGGAGGTGGGGTGGTGGCTGGGGGCTCCTTAACGAGCCCCGAAAAGTGATAAGAACTGACATGCTCCCCCTTGGCTTGTTAGAACTGATTCCCCTGCATTTAACAGTTTATTTATTTCCTATTGTCTTCCAAACAGACTGGTGGTCTCTCCATGAGCACGACACAGTTCAGCTTTAACAACCATGGATCTGTACTAAAACTAACACCTTTAAACCGATCATCCACTTTTAAACTTTAGGACAACATTACAAAAACAATAAAATTAATAAATGAATAAAAATTACATATTGTGCTGTATTTGACTAAATAATGATTTAAAAAAGAACTTCCAGATATAAGCCATTAATTATTTTGAACTTTTATAACTAAATGATGTTAATAAGTGTGACACTGCTTATACAGGTCCTTCTAAAAAAAATTGCATATTGAGATAAAGTTCATTATTTTCTGTAATGTACTGATAAACATTAGACTTTCATATATTTTAGATTCATTACACACAACTGAAGTAGTTCAAGCCTTTTTTTTTGTTTTAATATTTATGATTTTGGCAAACAAAAATCGCAAAAATATAGCATATTTCATCCAACCAATAAAAGAAAAGTGTCTTTAATACAACAAAAGAAAACCTTCAAATAAATATGTTCAGTTATGCACTCAATACTTGGTCGGGAATGTTTTTGCAGAAATGACTGCTTCAATGCGGCGTGGCATGGAGGCAATCAGCCTGTGGCACTGCTGAGGTGCTTCAATAGCGGCCTTAAGCTCATCCAGTGTTGGAATGAGATAGGAATTTTGGGTTTTCTTCATGAGCTGTATGCCAAAATCATACAGTAAAAATCAGTATTAAAACAATAAAATACCTGAAATATTTCAGTTGGTGTGCAATGAATCGAAAATATATGAAAGTTTAATTTTTATCATTTCATTACGGAAAAGAATGAACTTTATCACAATATTCTAATTTTTTGAGAAGGACCTTTTTGTCACAATAATGAAAAGAAATAACAAGGCTGCTTTTTATATAGAAATTTAAATGGCTACATTGTGTGCCATGTTCTATGTACATACGTTCTTAATGTTCATGAGTGGTGATAGCACAACTTTCTAAACATTAACCTTTAAATCCACCCCCACACATCCCAATGTATGGCATTTTGTTGGGTCTAAATGTCATAAAGAATATTTTACACTGAGTGCAAAAGACAATGTGTATTCTATTCATATTCATATTTTATAGAGTTGCGTGGTGCAGGACGTCCTGTGTTTTCGGCACCATTGTAATACGGCTAATGACGACACCAGTGTTTCATCGTTTCCAATCAGTTAATTGGCCCTTTTATTACACAATCATTTATACTTCTGTCCTTTATAAGTAGCTCAAAAGTTCGCTGGCTCACACGGGACATCCTGCACCATGCAACTCTACTGTCTCTCTCCCGCACTCCCGCTTCCGGCCTCTTTTACTGGGAAAAAGGGGAAGAGATAATAAGTTTCATCCATCCCAAACAGGTGTTACCATATACCTGATCTGCGTACCTGGCCCGTCTCCTGTCTGCAGACCCCACCCATCACGCCCTCACACCACAATGATGTCATCCAGGTAAGCTTCAGCAAATGCCACGAGGGCGTATAATTTGGTCCATCAGACGCTGGAACGTGGCGGAGTCAGGCTCCCTCTTCCCCTGTTTCCCAGTAAAAGAGACCAGAAGCGGGAGTGTGGGAGAGAGACGAATATAGCCAATGAACGTTTGAGCTACTTGAAAAGAACAAAAGTATAAATGATAGTGTAATAAAAGCACCGATTGACTGATCGGAAACGACGAAACACTGGTGTCATTATTAACCGTATTACAGTAACCATGACATTTAGTCTTCAGTAGCATACATATAAGTTTGGTTCTGTCTGCAACCGCTTCAAACATTTGGGCTGAATAGGGTAGTGCATTAAATCTTACACAAACATATAATCCACATTACTCCATTCAGAATACAATCGCTTCAAGCCTTAGCAGCAGCCCAGACCATCCTGCCGCAAATTCTGACCTGTCCAAATCCTTTGCTATGCTAGGCTCAGCCCATGGTTTCCCAGCAATGTCAGTGCTGACATAAAACTCTCACCAAATTTATAGAATTTGACCCATTAGACAAAACTTATACTGTAAATTATCCCTTTGATATATGTATGTGTGTGTGTGATGTTGGACGAGAAAGCCTGGGTTAAGGTTAGGACTCTGTACAGGCAAGTCAAGATCATCCACACCAGACTCTGTCTTGCATGTCTTTATAGACTTTGCTTTGTGCACTGGTGCACAGTCATGTTGGAAGAGGAAGGGGCCAGCTCCAAACTGTTTACCAAAGTTGGCTACCTCTTCGTAATATGCGCGCCAGCATTCGCTGACCCCGCTCCGTTAGTTTAGTAGCCTGCCACCGCGTGGCTGAGTTGCTGTCATTTCCCAAACACATTTATTTTGTTAGAAAACAGCTGACAGAAATATTTAGGAGCGATGAAATTTCATATCTGGATTTTTTGGATTTATTTATACAGCTGCTGAAATAAATATTGAACACGTCACCATTTTTCACATTAAATATAATTCTAGAGGTTCTATTGACATAAAATTTTCACCAGATGTCGGTAACAACCCAAGTAATCAAACTATAGATGTCCAGAAATTAAATTATGTGTAATTATGTAGAATGGCACAGGGAAAAAGTATTGAACACGTGAAGAAAGGGAGGTGCAAAAAGTCAAGACACCAGCTGAACTCTCTCAGTAATTAAAAAGCAATCCTGCCCCTTGTCAGAGCTGATTAATATCAGCTAGTTCCGTCCCAAATGATGGCCTGGTATCACACAAGAAACATCTCATGATGGGTAAAAGTAAAGAGCTCTCTCAAGACCTTCG
>JAOUQT010303197.1:0-15828 GCA_025769995.1 Xyliphius kryptos | reverse complement strand
AAAAAAAAAAAAAAAAAGAGAGAACACAATGTGACTGAAATTTTAACCAGTTTTAATTACTCATTAATGGATTCTGTACAAGTTCTATATCCCATTTCATAAGTTTTTCTGCTCTCGTTTAACCTGAAACAGTTAGACCTTAAAGTTTAGCGTTTCTGTTAGCAGTTTTCTACATCTTTCTCAACAACATGCTCTTTACACACACACATCAATGACATGTCAGCATGTGTGCTCACATACACACACACACTCTCACACCCACACTCTTCTGACTGTCCAAACTCCCAGACACAGGCTTGGAATAACCCTCCAGAACGAACACCGAAGAAGAATCCAGCATGTTTCACAGAAGATGATGTTTTCTTTTCCAGAGGCAGTGCACGGAACAGCACAGGTACGCAGAGGTGCAAATAAGAAAAAAACAAAAGCAAAATTGGAACCGATGAAGTTCTGAAAGGTGATGAGGAGTAATGTGAAGGAAAAGAGAACACAATAAGCGGGTGATGGGGAACAATAAAAAAACAGGTAACGCTGGTGCCTGTAAAGAGCTGGCAGTGTGAAGTCTGCTTCAGTTGACTCTGGTTGTTGAAGATTCAGTTCCAAATACATTTTTGTTTAGTGTAAACAAAAACAAAAAAAATCAACAAAACAAAACAATTGGAGCAGAAAACAGCAACAAAACATGCTGGATCTGACTGGGTGTAAACACCGAACGCTTCTCTAGAAACTTTCTATACAGCTAAAATTCTCTTAAAATGTCCTGTACAAGTTTAATACTGGCTCTAAAATACTACAACCCCACCACACAACAGACTCCCATCCTGAGACGCCACAAGGAATGCTGGGATAGGTAGTCTTTCCTCCCCCACCCATATCTTTTTTTTTTTTTTTTTTAAACTAAAATGAGATTTGTCTCAAGTTTTCCATCACAGTAACATCGCTTGCATTCCACCTAGTGGTCAACATTGGCAATAAAAAACAAAAAGGACTGCAATAATAACAATAAAAAAAACAAGAGTTAGTTTTAAAATAACAAAAAATCACAACTGCAGTAGTTGAAACTGACCATTTCTCCTGCATCTCTCACCCTCCACTTCCTATAGTTTCAATAGCAAAACTATTATTATCCCTATACAGAAGTTCGGCGTTAGTGCTTTTCTGTACAAACACATTATATAAGTACAATTACAGGTCAAAAGTTCAACAGTGAACATCTGAAACCTTATCATCAACCCTCTGACAAGTATAATACACATTACATACTCACTCATATAGAAATGTGCAGTGTGTACGTCCGTATACAAATGGCCTCAGTACACTGGGGGGAGGGGGGTGGGGGTGTAACGCACATGACTGTAGCCAATTCACCAACGGACATGTACATCTCATATACATCTGCCTTTGTAAACCGAGACAAGAGCGCGCGACATAACACCCATTGCAATAAACTAGTTTATACTGCAAACACAACCATGGAAATGGTTCTGACTATTATTGCTCGGTCAGAGCTAATGACGATTGGCATCGGAGCCCATCTGAGAGCTGTGGGCAGAGTTGCTTTAGGGTTCAGATGACCGTGTGCGAAAAATGGCAATTCAAATAATAAAAGCAACAAAGAACATTCCAGCAAAATGAAATCGCCTGGCCTCTAATAACGACGCATTTTTTTGTATGGCTTTATATACATAATTACAGGGATTTCACTTTAAACACTTTTCTTTTTAAACTTTCAGCTTAATGTCTTAATGCCAATCTCTAAACATGCTACTAACTCTGACATCGCTGCCGCCTCTCGTGCGAGCATTTTTGTCATCACCGTCAGGAGAGATTTGGCAAAATGAATCAAAGAACGGCAGAATTTTCCATTTGCCCTCCGAATGTAGTGGGACAGAGTAGCCTTAGTGTTGAAAACATAAAAAAAAACTTTTTATCTGGGCGGCATCTTTTTTCTACTACACCGAGGAAACTATACGATTGGCCAAGCCCCCCACCCCCCCAATCAGGAACTGCAAAAACAGCAACATCATAGCACCAGAACGGTCTTTGTAGTGTGGGCTGATTAATGTAGTTTTTTTCATATAGGGTCAGTTACAGTACCAAACACTGGTGTGGGAGTTCAGCTGTTCCTGATTGGGTAATTATTGTTTATGACACTTGGGTATAAAAAGGTTTCAGGGACAGTTTCCCTTTAAGAAGCTGATCAGATCATTACAAGTATAGTGTTGGGTAAGTTGGGTGTTCTAACACTCCACAGCAAGCGATTCAAGCACTGCTCCTCAGAAAAAGAGCAAAAGCCTGAGGTAGTCTGTTGAGATATTTGATAGTCTTTTCCCCTCCTCGGATTACCAATATCCACCAGGAATACACAATTGGAACCACCTACTAATTCTCTCCATTCTAAAATCACGCTCACGCCGTAAAATCCACTCCCTACCCCGTGCCTTGGTGACCCTGAGACCTACTGTTCTACCAAAAGACTATAGGTGATGGCGGCTGCTTGCTGTAAGAAATACTGATTGGAGACAGAGTCACAGCCTCAGCTATAGCCACTTCCGCCTGACTAAGGTTATAAGGGTGGAACAAAGCTCCCTTAAAGCCACATTAAACTTTTTTACTACCCAAAAAAAAGCAGTACCAAGCCCTCTGAAGCACCTCACCGGTGGATTAGCATCGAAAACTCAAACCTGTGCACTTTAGGAATAGGACAAATGAGAGCCATTGGAGATGTGAGAGGTAACGGAGGTACTTCGGCTCAGGCCTCCATCTCCAGCAGCACCACCAGGTCCTCCTCCAGACGCCGTTCTCCTCAAGGGGCCGGGGCTGTTTCTTAGGGCCATTAAACCAGGACCCCTAACCACCAGGCCTTCACCTCTTCCTCCATATCCTCCCTGGGATGAGGACGAGGAGGAGGAGGAGGGTGGGGACGAGGAGGAGAAGGAGACCGGTGGAGGTGGGGGTGGTGGGGGAAGCAGAGCCAGCGACTGTGAGGAGGCATGGCTGGAGAGATGACGCGAGTGGCCATGAGCATAGGATGATGACGATGAGGAGGACCGATGACCGCCACCGCCGCCACCACTTCCGCTCCACTCTCTTTCCCGGTCACGCTCCCGCTCCCTCTCACGCTCCCGGTACAGGTGTGGGGTGCTCTGGTGGTGGTACTGCTGTGCTAGGTAGTGCAGGCGATGATGAGAGGAGGAAGAGGACGACGAGGAGGACGAGGCAGACGACAGGGAACTGGGTAGGCCACGCGATACTGGTAGGTCAAAATCTCTCTCCGAGTCTCTCTCGCGCTCACGGCCCGAGACGGATTCGCCGCGACTAAACGCGCCGCTACTGTTCTGACTCCTCCACGAGGGTGGTGCTGCAGAATTCTGAACACCATGGCTCCAGTGACTCCCAGACCGGGGTACAGGGCGCGAGGGCCACCCACCTGGACCTGAGGAGGGAGGGTTGGAATAGCCCTGGCTGTAAGCTTCAGCTGGGATGCCGGTGAGGGCCATGTTACTGAAACCCAGTCGCATGCTCTCTGAGTCAAAGGCTTCAATCTCACGAGCTTGACGCTCAAGTAAAGTGCGGATTCGTTCAGAGCGGTCATTCTGCAGGGACAGCATCTCCTCTTCAATCTGTAGTGACAAAGAAGGAATCAAATGGAATGTTATACTTCGAAGATTCCAGTGTTATTCAATAGATTAATATATGCAGTGGAGAAAATAAGTATTTGATCCCCCACTGATATTGAAAGTTTGTACTCTGACAAATTAAAACTAATTAAAACAGTCTACAATTTTTATGGTAGCTTCATTTGAACAGTGAGATGGAATAGCAAAAAGAAAATTAAATAATATTTAAATAAAATAATTTGCATTTCATTGAGGAAAATAAGTATTTGATCTCCTAAAAACCATGACTAATGTTGGCTCCCACGGACCACAGACACCCTAATCTCAGTGAGGTTGTTACCAGCATGAGGAACACCTGTCCCAAATTGTCACCTGTATAAAAGGCCACCTGCCAAACAACTCTGTGACACTTCAACATCTCCACCATGGACAAGACTAAAGAGCTGTCTAAAGATGTCTGGGACAAAATTGTTGACCTACACAGGACTGGAATGGGTTACCAAGCCATAAGTAAGAAGCTGGACGAGAAGGTGACAACTGTTGGTGCAATTATTCAGAAGTGGAAGAAGTATCATAAATGTCAATTGACCTCAGCCTGGATATCACCTCGTGGAGTCGCACTGATCACGAGAAAGTTTAAAAGTCAGCCAAGAAATACACAGTAGGAGCTTGGACCACAGTCTTTTTCTTTTTTTTTTTTTTTTTTTTTTTTTTTTAAACATTGGTAACACGCAAAATCCCTCTGCTCAATGAAAGCTTACGTCCAGGCCGGCCTCAAGTTTGCCAATGAACATATTAATGACTCTGTGAGAGACTGTGAGAGGGTACTGTGGTCAGATGGGACCAAAATTGGGCTCTTTGTCTTTCAATCAACCTGTTTGGAGGAAGAAAAATAGAGAATATGACCCTAAAAACACCATCCCCACCAACAAGCATGGTGGTGAAAGTATTATGTTTTGGGGGTGTTTTTCTTCTAAGGGTACAGGCCATCTTCAACGCATCTACCGGAAGATGAACGGGTATATATAACGGGTATATATATGGTAAAATGTCAGGTTACAACTTCCTTGCCTCCACCATGGCACAGAAAATGTATCCTGTATGAATCTTCCAGCACAACAACCACCCAAAACATACAGCCAAGAAAAAGAGGAGTGGATTCATAAGAAGCATATCAAGGTCATGGAATCTCCAAATGCATGCCTAAAAACCTTAAGGATTTGGAGATGACCTGAAGAGAGGAGGGGGTCAAAATTACTTCTGAAATGTGAGCAAACCTTATAAAAAACCTGCAAGGTTTCCGTAGGTGAACCTGCAAAAAGATCACTAACAGGTAGCGCCTGTGTTCCCCCCCCCCATTTCATGCAATTTCTTCAGTTTTTCTTGTGATATGTTATGTGTTCCTGTTAAAATAAAGCAGGCATAAAATTGAGACATTTCCTTTTTTGGGTTGCAGTTTATATAGTCTTTATACAAAGCTATAATTCAATGTTTATGTAGATGATGGATATCAAAGTAACATCCACATGGATGACTGGACTCATGATTTCCTGGCACAATTTTGCCAGCTTGCTCCCCCCCCCCCTGCCCCCCATAGTTCATCATGGTGTTATTGGTTTCCTAACTCTTGTATCCATGTATCTAAAGTTAAACTCTTTGGGCAACCAATACTGGCCTCTTGGCAGTCCCAAAACGCAAACAGTTTTTTTATATTGGGTACTAGAAAGACACTATACGTCCACCATTACACCGGGTAATGGTTTACTCCGGTTCCTTTCTTTGACCACTTTTAACAGATACTGATCACCACATACCAGAAACATCCCCTAAGAGTTGCAGTGGTCTAGCCATTACAAACTGGCCCTAGTCGGACTTCCTTAAATACTTATGCCTGATGATTTTGAATTGTTTCTCCATCATCAACTTTAACTAACAACCTAATATATTACTAACAGGTGCCAGGATTTAAAACAACGTGTTATTAACTTGTTAAAAAAAATAAAATACACAGTCATGTGGAGTGCTGGTGTCTTATTTAAAGCCAGACTTACTCTTTGCTCAAGCAGTGCTCTGCGAATAGATACCCTCTGCTCCAGATCTTTGACCTCCCGCTCATGCTGTGTGTCTGTGTGCATCTTGATTTTGCTCTGGTATGCATTCAGCAGTTCTAGTTCTTGTTGCAGCTGCATCCGCAAAACTTGGTACTCTGCCTCTTGTGTTTCATCGAGTCGAAGCTGGAGGAGGAAGCAGAGATTTTGTAAATCAGTAGAGAAACTCCATGAATTCCGAAAACATAAGACATAATGGAAGTGCAGTTAATGTGAAAGTGCAGGGTATTATGATTAAATAACATTATCTTTGAATATTGATATCACAATGCTAATATATTTTACATGAATATAAATCACCCAAACCTTAGGACATCTATAAATTTTAAGGTTTAGGTGTATCAGCTCCTGCTTTAATTATTTTAAGATCAGATTATAGGAAGGCAGTTCTAAAAGAATGAGCCAATAAGTGACTAAATCTCAAAATGGTTTAGAACACGGCAGCTGGAGTTTTACATAGAACTAGAACGTTGGATCTTATTTCTTGAACTTGTACCTGCCTTCAATTAAGTTTTACATTAAATACACACAATCCAAAGTATTATGGATCAGCGTAAATGCGCAGATTTGATAATTTAACACTTGAGCTCTGTTTACTAGAGAAAAAAATATTACCAATCATGTTGTCCATATTTGAAGTTATGTCATCGTGCTACATAAACTTTTGAGAATAATGAATACGATGAAAATCAGAACCGGTTTAGTGCAAATTGTTTTCTTTCATTTATTAGGTTTAAAAACCACTGATTAAAATCTTAACAACCTCTCAAATTACATGCTTGAAAATAATAATTGCATGACAAGTTATATATACAGTGGAGGAAATAAGTATTTGATCCCCCCCACTGACCTGAGTTTTAATTTAAAAAATAAATAAAACTTTATTTTAAAGCTTTATTTTAACAGTTACGCATTGAATATCAAGGGGGGAAAAAAACAATACAGAAATTACGTGAAATGAGAAATAAAAAAATAATTTGAATTTCTTTGGAAGAATATAAGGTTGTTTTTTTTTATTTAATAACACTCATAAATAGCTGAGTACACAGCATATAGAATAATCTGTACAAACAATATGTCATTGCCCATGTTGCATTTTATTGGTTTGCACAGCGCACAATCCATCTATATTACATATTACTATATTTTGTGCACTGTACAGTAAAGTGTTTTATAATGTATCTTGAGAGACAACATTATTCCGAAACCAAATTCCTTGTATGTGTAACATACTTGTCAAACTATATCTGATTCTGTCATTCAATACTTGATGGCAAAGGACTTGTTGGCAAGCACAGTAGTCAAGACTTTTCTTGTAGTTTTTTTTATAAGGTTTGCAAACACTTCAGGTGTAATTTGGCCCACTCCTCTCTGCAAGTCATCTCCAAATCCTTAAGGTTTTTAGGCATGCAGCATTTGGAAAACAAAGCTTCAGCTCTCTTCAGGTCGATTGACAGTAATGTACCTCTTTCATTTCCGAATAATTTCACCTTCTCATCCAGCTTCTTACTTATGGCTTTGTAGCCTATTCCAGCCTTGAGTAGGTCAACAATTTTATCCCTGACCGCTCTTTAGTCTTGCCAATGTTGGAGATGTTTGTCACCGAGTTTTTTTGGCGGGTAGACTTTTATTCAGGTGACAATTTGGGACAAGTGTCTCTCATGCAGGTGATGACTTTACTGAGATACGGGTGTGTCAGCCAACATTAGCCATGGTTCTTAGGGGACCACCTCCCACCCCCGGTAAAATGAAGTTACCATAAAAAATAAGTCTGTTTATTGGTGCAAACTTTTAATATCAGTGGGAGATCAAATATTAATTTCCCCATTGTATCTGTATATGACTGTATGTATACAAATGTAAATGTTGGAGGTGCATGGTATCTCCTTGCCTTACTCACAGCCTGTGTGGACAGCATGTCGTTAATGGAATGGTCATACTGTTCAGCAAGAATGGCCAGCTTGCGCGTTTGCTCCTCCTTTAGTCTTTTCAGCACAGCCTTGTGGTCGGTTTTGGGTGTAGTCTCCAGCAAGTGGTTCCGGAGAGCTTTGTACTGTCGTGTCTGGATCTTACAGGTGTCTTGGAACTGCCTCTTGATCTGAAGCTCCTTGGTCTGAAATTACAAGGGGATTGAAATGGGTAAAACAAAATAAACACAAAGTATTTAAACATTACTCATTAAGGATGCTTAAAACCGGTACAAATAGGAATGTCTTTGAAGGGATAAATAAAGTTGCAACATTTTGTTGATTTGTTATGACAAGGTTTAAAACATTCACCCGCACACACCATCTAATCAGGGATGTGCAAAGTCTAGCATTAGACTGGCAATTTAACTCAATCCCCTTCTCACCTTTAGGCTCTTGGGTTGTTGGCGGACCTCCATGCTGTGTTTCTGCCGCAGCTCTTGTTCACGTCGCTTGTTGTAGTCCATCTGATTAGCTAGTTCACTCTGGTGTTGTGTGCGGATCAGGTCAGCACGTGTGCGCTGAACTAGGCCCAGCTGACGGAACTCAAGCTCCTGTGTTGACTCGTGATGTCGAAGAAGCATGGCACACTCCAGGTCCTTCTGCGTCTGACGCTTGTTCAACTCCTACAGGAATAAAACGTCAGGAGATGTTTAGACTCCAAATTGTAAACATTATTTTTATAAAACCAGTATTGAAGTATTTTTTTTTAATTACTGGGAAAATATGGGTTAATTTATTATTGTTTCTACTTGGGTTCCATTTTCTTATTTATTTGGGTCTACAGATTTGCAAGAGACATAAATAAAAACTAATAAGCATAATATAACTGTTAAAGGGTGAATAGCCACATTAAGGTAAACCATCCTATTTTATATTAGCGTCTGAAGACATGTTAGGAATCTTGCAGGAATAAAAAGACCTGTATATTACAAAACTACCTTCCAGTAATAATTTACTAACGAACTGAATGAGCTGCTATCTCTCAGTTACATGAGGGAGGGACAATGTCAGTGACTGTAGTTATTTTTTTTTTAATGTACAAGAACTACAAATCTACATTTGTAACCATCTTAAAGTTATCTGACCCTTATATTCTAAAAAGCTAAAATACTAAGACTTGTCCAGAACATGCAACATCTTTCTAGAAACTAAAACAAAATGCTTGACACTCTCTTATTATTTAGAAGTAATAGTAGTAAAGTAGTAATTGAACTGTTTTTTCACTATTCTATTGGACTTATTATATTCTCTTTTAGCCAACTGCTCCAGGACACTCAGAACTTAAGGGTGGCTTCTCTGAACTGCAGGTTTGTGATCTCACATCCTGTTCTATAGGACTTAGATCTGGGTTCATTACTGACCCCATTTGTGCTCAAGTCATGAAACAGTGCTGGTTATTTTTTAAATTTGCTTTAGTTTAGTCCTAGTGAAAGAACTATCATCACTCACAGACCAGCTTACTGTAGATACAGAAGGTGAGGGATAGTGTGACCGGTCATTGTTATACCATGTGTCAGCTTTAACTTGTAAGAAATTTTGATTGAGAATCTTTAGCTGCCTTTCAAATAATCACTTATAGCCTTTCATCAGTTATTTTGCCTGTTCATATCATTTCATATTTTTTAAAGAACGGTAAAATATCTGGAGATGGACTCAAACACTTAAAAAAATTTAGTTCTCATACTTTAAGTAAATCTTTTTCATTTGGTTATCTTTTTCTGAGTTTTTATTGGAACTACAACAAGTTTTTACATTTTTTATTTGTTTTAACACAAAAAAACTTTTCAAATCTAAAAGTTGGCAAAAGATAACTGGTTAAAAATTTCTGAAGATTGTAAGAAACCAACTAATGGCTAAGGGGCGTGAAGGCCAAATAATTTGTACTGAAACAATGTCCAGACAAAAGCATGTTTTAAAAAGATGCCAGTGTATATGACCATGACTGCATTAATCTATATGAGGGGAAAAACAAGCACTTTATGGTTTGACATGGTTTACCACCCCATAAGAATACAGTGAATCCTGCTAATTTTGGCTTCATAACACAATACTAAATACTTTTTAAATTAGTACTTTTTAAACTGAAACTGAGTTTAAAAATATCTGTTTCCCATGAACACGGCAATTAACATTAGTATTTTTTTTAATTAAATCTAAAAAGTGTTTCTTCACTATAGATGAACTTTGCTTACAGCAAATGTTTAAAACCCACAGATCAAATCCTAAGTGATTATATGATTGTGTTTTAGCTTCCCACCGTGTTGGTCCTCACCTCTCTGAGCAAGTCCTGCTCCAGGTTGTGTCGTGCTAACAGCATTTTCCTTTTATACTGTCGGCACTGCAGCTCATAATACTGCCTCTGTCGCCGCAGTAAACCAGCCTCCTCCTCGGCCTGAATCTGTTGTAGACACTCCTTCTGCCTCACCAACCACTCCTGCTTCTCCCTCTTGGGGGTGGACTGATTCTCATTTAGTTCCTGTACCCAAAATAGCTGCATGTGAATACAGTGCAAAGCCCACATTTCTTCAACAGAGGTACAGAGAAATGTATGATACAGTTTTCTAATACATCAGAGATGCTCACGAAAATAATGCAGAACAATAATCTTAGATGTGCTGCCAACTGGGTCATGGTACCTCTTTGAGTTGCTCCTTGCGCTGTCTATATTGGCGTTTTTGAGACTCAAGTAGGTTGGTGAGTTCCTTCTTCTGCTGGCCCAGAATGTGCTGCTGAAACTTCTTTTCCTCAGTCATTGCCCCTTTAGTCTGGTTAATAGAACAGATGTTTAAATTAGACAAATATGAAGGGAAATAGTCCGCAGTTTTTTTTATTGTTATTTATTTTTTTGATTTTTGGTTACCCCACATACATTTAACGCCGATAAAAAGGATCATGAAACCGGTGCAAACTTAATCATATAATTAATGTAAATGTTCAAATAATGTTTTCTTAATTCCTCCATTTGATACATTTGAACGGATCTACATGTTAAACCCTGGGTTAATAAATGAAAGTGTGAAGATGACAGTGTTAAGTACTCAACTGTCCACAGCACTTTTTTCACATTCCAGATTTTTAGTCCTAAATACAAGTTGTATCACTTGGACCAATCATTGAACAGTTTACATAAAGCCCCATGAGAAATCCAATTCACCTTCAATTTAAGGTTATATTCTGTTATCCTAAACCTGTTGAGATTCAAAAATCAGAACCCAAATTCTGGGCGGCACGGTGGCTTAGTGGTTAGCACCTTCGCCTCTCAGCACTGAGGATTCTCAGTTCAAATCCCAATCTGGGTGCTTACCATGTTCTCGCCGTGTCCGCTTGGGTTTCCCCGGGTTACACAGTTTCCACCCACAGTTCAAAAACATGGATTTCAGGTAAATTGAACGCTCCAAAATGCCCCATAGAGTGAGTGGTAGTGTGAGTAAGTGTGTGCCCAGTAATCGGTTGGCACCCTCTCCTGGTTGTATCTGCCCAGCACCTGAGATTTTTTCCCCAGGATGGGCATGGGGAAACCCACCGTGACCCTATTAGAGAAATAAGCGCAACATAATGGATGCACGCAACCCAAATCCTGTAGTATCGGCCTAAAAAAAAAAAGACTTCAGGAACAAGGCTGTATTTTAAGGTTTGAAGTAGAAGACACCAAAACGACACCCAATTTAATAAAAACCAAGTCAAATGTACCAGAATATTAAAAATGATAAATAAATTATAATCGTCCCAAAGAATCAAATGTAATAGCTATATTCTGTATTTATTTCACGCTTCCACCATGCCTTGAAACACAAAGGCTTTGGCATCTACACAGCTTTCCCCACTCACCTCTTTCTCAAGAATGGCTTGGTGTTTTTTGGACAGCTTATCGGCCTCACTGCCGAAGTTGTTCCTCTGGCTCTCCAGCTCTTTGTCAAGCCTCAGCTGGTGCTCATCCATCTCAGTCTTCAGCTTGTTCTCCAGAGCCAGAAGTTGCTTCTGGTGCTGTCGCCGCATTCTCTTGTAACCAGTCATCTGCTCGCGTAAAGCTGAGCCCTGTTCATGCTCCTGGATTTGCCTCGTCACCTACAGACCAGAACCAACATTCATTTTTAATTTTTTTTAAAAAAAAATCTTTAATAACTAATGATTTTATTAAATGCACTAGAGCTGAAAATAAAAGATCATTACAAATAAGAACATTTCAATCTTACACATTGGTTTTACTGATGCTGAAGGTGTTTTGATGACGGTCTTAATATGTACTTAACAGCTACTGCATCTTGTTTTAATGAAGCTTCTATTCGATTCACTTATATTTTTTCATAATGGTAATGTCTTAGCAAAATTACTGATCGTTTTCATCCCTTACTGTACTGTGATTTCTAAAGAAAAAGTTTCTTCAATACATTGTACATCAACTGATGTCATTCATGGTGCGACAATAAAAGAAGAAAAAAAATGGGTCTCAAAAACAAAAATCTGCCCTTTTCTTATTTTATTGTGCTTGCAAAATTTTTCCATTAGCGTAAGTTTAATATGAGGTAGAAGCAAAAATATCTTAGGGTCCATAAAGGGTTTATTAGTCTCATTATTCAGCCCTGGAATCAAGTACAGGTGAATTACCTTTTTTTATTTAATATTACAATTCTCAAATTAAGTTGTTTTTTTTAAGGTTATGCGATGGACAAATTAAAAGGGAAGTTATGTTACTAGCAGCTATATAAAAGTGTTAGTAAAAAATAAGTGATGATCACAGTTTCACAGTGGTTAGTGCTCGAACTTCACAGCAAAGAGGTCATGGATTAGACTCCTGGGTATATATTTTTATTTATATATAGTTATTTAGCAGACGCTTTTATCCAAAGCGACTTACAAGCATCCCAACTTGGTTGGGATCAGAACACAGGGTTGGTGCAGCACCCTGGAGCAATGAGGGTTAAGGGTCTTGCTCAAGGACCCACATTGGTAACTTCAGTGGACCTGGGATTTGAACCCCCAACCTTCTGATTGATACTCCAACACCCTAACCACTGAGCTACTAAAGGACACATTGTCTGTTCCGTGTGAATTTTGTATGTTCTCTCCACGTCTGTGGGATTTTCCCCCACAGTACAAAATTATGCAATGGCCCCATCACATTTACAAAATTAGGATAATTGCTTACAATTAATGAGAAGATGTATTGCTTACCAGTGAAGCTGTACGTATGGTAGCAAAATGGTCACGGTTGCGGTAGTGTGCTCTCCTGCGAGCTCCTGATGAGGCCTGTTGTTGCTGCTGTTGTTGCTGAGAGTCCATTTCTGGCTGGTACGGATCATCATAGATATTGTCAGGACCCTAAGAAGGAGAAAGCATATCATATACTGTTAGTTAAAGACATGTAACACAATGGTCTTTGAGTTAATGCACATGTGCATTAATTCAGTTACACCTCTGTCGGCAGCTTGAACAATAAACACAGAGGAGCAAACTCACAGTGGGACGGTGTATGATGGAGCTGTTGGACGTGACAGTGTGCTCTCCCTCTCCCATTATAGCCAGTTCAGCACTGTCATCCGAGCCATCGGCCAGGCTGTTGACAGACGAGCTCTGGGAGCTGGCACTGATGGACATGGAGGGCACTGAATGAGAACTCTCCATGCTGTTCACAGTGCCCATCCGTATAAGATACTGATCCACTTCCTACATAGAATCAACAGACAGAATACTAATTTAAGAAAAGGTAGCTGCAAAAACTGGACAAATAACACACATGAAACACTGTAATAAAAACAAACAAAAACAACTCTCCATTCATTCTAATGAGCTGCAACATTTTTTTGCTTTGTAGCGACCTATTTTATGAAGTTGGTGCATCTGGTACAGGGAGTGGTAGCTCATTGGTTAGGGTGTTGGACTATCAATCACAAGGTTGGGGTTCAAATCCCAGGTCCACTGAAGTTACCAATGTGGGTCCTTGAGCAAGACCCTTAACCCTCATTGTTCCATGGTTCTGTATCAACCCTGTGTTCTGACCCCAACCAAGTTGGAATATTTGTAAGTCGCTTTGGATAAAAGCGTCTGCCAATTAACTAAATGTAATATGTAATGTAATGTAAACGCCATTTTCGTTAACCTGGCAACCTGGCTCTTCTCTGCTCGGCTAGGGTGAGCACTCGTTCGGGTTTCGATGCGTAAACCGTCACAAATACGCTGTGCCTGTTTTATCAAACTTTAAGATCTCTACTTTTCTAGCAATTTTTCCAACAAGTAAAATATCCACCTTTATTATTGCCGATTTAATATTATTGTTGCAATTATTTTAGGTAATACCTTTTTATCTAAAACTGACCTTTTACAGGATTTATCAGATGACACATTTGTAACCCATCCAATTTTACCACCCCACAGATCTGCTTTAGCGGAATTAGGTTGCTATTTATGTTGGAAGCCATTTTTAAAAGTTTAGCCAGCAATGTGTCTGTCTCAATATTAGTATGTGCCCTTTTTCAGTGAAATAAAATTATTCCCTAATAAAATATGTTTACATGGTGTTTAATGTTCTGCTAAAACAATGCACAGGCTAACTGATCTTTGACGACTACTAACCTTTGATATGCTCTAAATAGAACACAGCTGGCACTACACCAATTAATTCTACAATAAACCAGAACTGATTAGTACGGCAGAGACGGGTAAGCACTTTACATAGCAATTTACAGCCTATTCTTCAGTATGTTGCCTAAATACAGTGCATATGAGGTACTTCTGAGGTGTTTTTGCAAAAAAGAATGTTGAAAAAAAAAGAACACGCTTGTCTCCCCCTTTCAAACCATTTATAATTTCAGAAAATTCCTAAAACCAAAGTGAAAGTTTTTAAAGCCTGAACTTTTCGTTGGAGAAAACGCCTCATTTCCTCGCATTATCACAAATGTGACATACTTTACAGAAGTGTGTATATACTTTTTATTCCCCTGAACATCATACTTCATAAATAATCAAATGCTTCTTCAAACCCTCAGAGTATTTATCCATGTGTAGTGACTGCTAAAGGCAGGAGGAAAATGACAAGCCTCCAATGGGGAGATGTAGTGTAAATTTTATGAATGACAAAGAAGATTAGTGAAGAAACTTGTTAGAAACTTGTTAGCTTGACCGCTGTTAGACATGTGTGTGAGTGAGTGTGTGTATTGGGATTGGGGTGGGGGGGGGGGCATGAAGAGGGAAAGGTGATTTTAGAACTAAGAGTAATGTTATATTTGTATAAGTTTAGACCTTTAATGTATCTGTATGTTTAAATGACTAGGGATTTATTTATTCATCCATTTATTCATTATCTTTCGCTTCATTCTCTAGATTTAGGGAGTGTTTTTCCACATCCAGGGAAGAACATTTTGGGCACTAGGCAGATACACACAGGACAGGGTGCCAACCTATTGCTGGGCACACACTCAGTCATTCAGACAGACACACAGACTATATAGGGGCAATTTATAGGGGGCTGAGCTGTTTGACCAGTAGTGATTATTGACAATAATGCACACTTCTAACCGCTTCACATTCCCATTAATCTCTTCAATCAATAGTCAATTTAAAAAACAAATTAGATAACGCTGTGGAAGACCAGTTCACCAATTATTTTGTTATAAATAAACATGTTTATATTTTAAACCTACATTTTTTAATAAAACCTTGTGCAGGAGATGGCATGCATTATTGTAAATAAATCATGAGTAAGAGGAGTTGTTAGGCAATACATAAAGCGAGGTAAATTTACACTTCCTTTCCATGGTTATTCCCAAAAATGCACAACCTCGAGCGCCGTATTGCTTTGATAAAACGGTTACAAACACAGTATAATGAAAAAACAAAGTTTGATAAACTGGTCGTAATGAAGTAATCTAGTCCGGTTTTCAAAAATGAATGCTGATTGCTGAGTAACAGGTTTCCGGTTTATCTCATAATCAAATAATTACAAATTACAAAATGCAGTTTATATAAAAAAATGGAAACTATTGATATGAATGTGAAGCCATCAAATGTGTGCATTTCTCAGTTTTACAGTTTACAGATTTAAGGATTTATAAACTCAATGCATAAATCACGGTAAAGAAATGTAACAGCACCATGTGTTGTGACTATTAACACCTCTTTTCCATTATTTATTCA
>JAOUQT010303184.1:0-15829 GCA_025769995.1 Xyliphius kryptos | reverse complement strand
TAAAACATCGGATTTAAAAGATGATTTGAGCAGAGTTTCCATATTGTCTTTGTCTCTGTGTGGGTCTTCTCCAGTCTTGGATTCAAGGTGAATTCATTCATTATCTTTCACTTAATCTACGAGGGTCGCGGGGGCAAATTCACCCAGGACATGGCGCCAATCAAACGCTGGGCACACCCTCATTTACCCTCATTCACACACACATATATAGACTATAGGGGCAATTTAGAGCAGCCAATTTACCTTGAGTCCATGTTTTTGGACTGTGGGAGTAAATCGGAGGAAACACGCAAGCACAGGAAGAACGTGGAAACTCTACTCAGATCAGGATTTAAACCTGGACCCAGTGCTGAGAGGCTAACAGGCCATCAGGGCAATTTAGAGCAGTCAATTTACCTTGAATCCATGTTTTTGGACTGTTGGAGAAAATCCATGTGGACATGGGGAGAACATGGAAATTCCATCCAGGTCAGGATTCAAACCAGGAATCTTCAGTACTGAGAGGTGAACGTGCTAACCAGTAAGCCACCGTGCCGCCTTCGAGGTAAAGTGGCTGCTCTAAATTGCCCTGATGGCCTGTTAGCCTCTCAGCACTGGGGGTCCAGGTTCAAATCCTGATCTGGGTGGAGTTTCCACGTTCTTCCTGTGTTTGCGTGTGTTTCCTCCGGTTTCCTCCCACAGTCAAAAAACATGGATTCAAGGTAAATAGGAAGCTCCAAATTGCCCCAATATAGTCTGTGTGAGTCTAGCGATAGATTAGCGCCTTGTCCTGGATGTATCTACCCAGTGTCCTAATTGTTTTTTCCTGGATGGGAACCCCTTGTGACCCTAGTATAGCACGAAGTGGAAGGTAGAGTAATGATAATGCGCAGGGTTGATGGTAGTACAGTGTAGCTGGTTTTTTCCTAAACCACAGAGCTACCACAGCTGTAGGGTTAAGCAACCAGCCTTGTGATCTGAAGGTCCCTGGTTCCCGCCCTTTATTCACAATAGCGCCGCCCTCTCGTACCTTATTGTCTTTGTGTACAAATAAAACCACATAAATGATTTTTTGTAAATTTTCTGACCATATCTTGTTATTTAAACAAATAAAAACCTGATCTTTTGTTCAGGACTGTGTGTATAAACCCTTGTAGCCGCAGGTTTTCAGCTTGAGCAAAATTTTCTGCCGAATCATTCACACTCCACTTTGAGCTTACGATTTATTATTGGTTCTAATACAAATATGGAATTGGCCTTCAGACAGAAGGCTTCATCAAGCTTCTGATCTACACTTCATTTTAAATGACATCACAGAGAGATTTCCGATACAAAGCATGTCTAATGTCCTGCACGTCAGCCCAGGTTGAAGATTCTCCACGGGGAGTTCAAACAGATCAAAAATGTGTTTCTGAATTAAACGGCATGCAGACGGAACAGATTTACTTGATAAAAGAAAACGGGACCTGTTTTAAACATTTCACTCATCCTCCCGTCGATGCGCTCCACACAGATGCACCGCGTAACTTTGAAGCCAGACGGAATCAAAGGATTTCTCCACATTGGACATTTATTCCACACCTTTCATGAACTCCAGGAATTCTGTAAGGAAACACGAAAAATACGAAAACATTTCATCAGCGTTGCATCATGCTGACTTGCTAAACCGCTAGTTCACACAAGGGTTTCAAACTCAGAAAGGTCCGATTTTTTGGATTAGATTTAAGCCCCTGAGGTATTACATCAACTGGGATGATTCTTAATTAAATTGAGCTTCTGTAGTTGAATATATTATTTCTATATTATTATTTCCTCCCACAGTTCAAACCATGGATTCAAGGTAAATTGAATGCTCTAAATTGCCCCATATAGTGTGTCTTTGTTTGAATCCCGCTCTGGGTGGCCTTTACATGTCCTCCCTGTGTCTGCGTGGGTTTTCTCCGGATTCTCTGGTTTCCTCCCACAGTCCAAAAACATGGATTCCAAGTAAATTAAACGTGGAAATCTCTTTATATATCTATTTTGATGCATTTTCTTACCATCATAGTCGATTCTTCCGTCATTGTTCTTGTCTCCATCTGCCATCAGTTCCTCAATATCATCCTCAGTTATGGTCTCTCCTGTCTCCCCCAGCATCGTCTTTAATTCCTCCAGGTCGATATAACCGTCTTCATTTCTGTTAAAACACAAACAGCAACCTTTACCTTTAGGTTCTAAGGGGGTCTCTATAATTAATCTTTCGTAGAAAACGTGTAGTTCCCTTCCTTACATCTGATTGGCTGAGCCGTTTGTTCAGCCGTGACATTATTGACAATAACACACACCTCTGAGTGCTTCACATTCATATCAATGCGTAATATACAATGCATTCTTTTCCTGATGTTTTTTATTAACTGTGTTCTGTAATTTGGCCACCATTCGATTGGTGTAAAAAAAAAGGAAACCTGTTGGTCAGCGATCAGCGTTTACTTTAAAAACCCGACTAGGTTTTATCGCGGAAACCCGATTATTTATGATTTTGCTTTCAATAAATGCATTTATAAATCAAACCTTGTTTTGTTTTTTTATTGTTGTGTGTTTGTAATTGTTTTTAGGCACTCAAGTTTGTGCATTATTGTCAATAAATCACAGGAAAGAGGTGTAACTCTCCATTCTATACTATACCAGTGGCGAGCCATCAGGGCCTTTAAATCCTTTTCCAAGGCCGGAAAATATATAAATCACAGACTGATGTTAAATATATTTTGTCAATAAATACTTTTCAAAAAACTACAAATGGTCAAATTTAGCCAATCACATTGGTGGTCATGTTAAAGTCTAGGCCTTAAATGATGCAGAAGTGATGTAACTGTGATGCAGAGGCTCTTTATACTGGACTCTTAACGTCCCAAAGGTGATGGATGAGGTTGAGGTCCACCACAAACTCATCCAACAATGTCGTTATGGATCTTGCATTGTGCACAGGAGCATGCTGGAAACAGGAAAATGACCTTCCCCAAAGTGTTCTCAGAAAACTAAATAGGTTGGACTACTTGTAAGTACATGGTATGTTAGTGATTTTTATATCACTGTCTTTAATCTTGAGACTAATCTCATGAAGACAGTAAACTCGTACGTGGACGTACCTATCAAACATACGAAACAGTTCGGCGAGCTCTTCCTCTGACCTTCCTTTACTGTCATCTTTCATGCACCTTACCATCATGACCAAGAATTCCTCAAAATCCACCGTACCACTGCCTGCAGAAACAAAGGGTCCTGGTTTTCAAACATTGCATATGCTTTTCATTCGCATATCTTTCACTTCTTTTATCTTCGTTCAAGATATTTAATAACAGGGACATAAGAGGTTGAGTTTGTCTGATATTACCGTCTTCATCTACTTCATCGATCATCTCCTGCAGCTCTTCGGGAGTGGGGTTTTGCCCCAGCATCCTCATCACTTTGCCCAGCTCCTTGGTGCTGATGCAGCCGTCCTCTGCATCCTGAACGAAGATGTCAAAGGCAGCGCGGAACTCTGCAGTACAGAACCATTATTAGTCGGAGATTGACATGGTAACTATGTAGGTCCGAACGACAGAAACTCTGGGTGGCAACAAGAGTGGCATACAGCACAAGATTTGTTGCCAAGAGTGTTGCCTCTGCTTTTGAGCTACAGATTCAAAAAACACGGTCAGCATGATGGAGAACATCCACATACAGTATTTTAAAATGTATATTAAAAATAGGGGTTTGTTTTTCATTAAATTGTGATGATTGCTGTTTTATACTTTGTGATTTGAATTGGTATACGGGAAAAAGATTTCCTACATACCATTTTTCTGCTCATCTGTGAGCTGCTCCACCTGTGAAGAAAAGATGCAGGATGAATTTGTCACGCTGAAGAAAAAACTTGTAAGCAAAATGCCTACATTTATGTATTAATTGTATGAAGAGCAGATGCTTTCTGACAATGAACACTGTCTGCAACTAAAGAAGGTGGGTGCAACTAAAAAGTCTTTAATGGAAACCTCCAACTTAAATACACAAGGCACAGTCAGAGTCTCAGAAAACAAACACAAAAGAGCACCAGGATGACAATGAAAGTTCGATGGCAGTAGAGCTGCAAACTAACAGGCGACTCGGAACGGTGTCTTCCAAACGTGTACTACTACAACAAAACCAGCAACCTGCCAAAATTAGCCTGGGAATCTTTGAGACTTCTCCATATGTAGGCATAAAGTAAGCACACACAAACACCGGGCTCGCTGCATTAAGTGCCTCCTATCAGCTTAGATAGGGCTGAAAAGTCTATATGTTTAAGAGCCTTGGAAGAACTGCAGATATTCTCAACCGTTTGAATGTTTTAATGCTTTTATTTCCTACTAATCTGAATATAATATACATTTAAATAATTATTTATTTGAAAAACTACATTAAAATTGTTTGTGTGTGTGTTTTTTTTTTAAAACCTGACTGCATTGCATCAGAAACAGTCATCCTACTGTGATAAAAATAGACACATGGGCTCCGGAGTACTGATAAACAATCAATGTGGGTTCGGATTTTTTTTTCAGATGGTTTTAAGAAGGTCTGAGCTCATTTTGACTGACCTGTCTGCATTTTTGGTTTGTCTTCCAATAAAACTATATGATTCGTTATAAAGAAATTAAATTAAACAAATGGGAACCAACTATTAAGAAATCAGAAGATGAATATTCAGCATAACCGAGCAATAAACTCCCACGTTTTCATTTTTATCATTTCTTCTGTTATCAAATGACTAAATGTGATGTAACTGTGGAAATAAAAGGATATGTAATATTGTACGATATATTGTAAGTATAACGACCAACACGCTTCTGTCCCAGCTCACCAAAGTGTGTGGAATACATTGAAATGTAGATCAGTGAAAATATGGAACAACATGGTCAGTTAAATAAACGTTCACGACAACTATTAAAAGGGCGGCACGGTGGCTTAGTGGTTAGCACGTTGTCCTCTCAGCCCTGGGGATTCCCGGTTTCGAATCCCGAACTGGATAAAGTTTCCATGTCCTCCCCGTGTCTGCGTGGGTTTTCTCCGGGTCCAAAACATGGATTCCAGGTAAATTGAATGCTCTAAATTGCCCCATATAGTGTGTGAGTGTTTGCCTGGCACCCTGTCCTGGGTGTATCTACCCCACCGCGACCCTGGTAGAGGAATAAGTGGAAGATAATGAATGGATGGATGGATGGACTATTAAAAATGTAATAATGTCATGATTTCCATGAAGACACAACCATTTCTGTTGCTGAAACTCAAACATCACAGATTTACGTAAATTGAAAGACTTTTATGCATCTACTCTATAATTTTGTCTAGAAGACCCTCTAGGCTTCATTTGTAAAGTCAAATAGTCCTTAGTTTTTTCAGCGTTTGATTTGAAGGACGTTTTAACACAAATAAAGCCATGAAATAGACACAACCTCACTTTTTTGAACACGAGTCTAAGCTTCAATTCCTGACTTGAAATCTAATTTAAGTCTGTGGGTGGATCTCAAACATGCTGCGCATGCAGGAAGCCCAAAATATCGAATATAATATAAAGCAAGCAACACTAGCAGTACCTGAAAATAAAACCATTCTTTGCATCAACACAAGACTGCAAACTGTCTGCCAGAGGTTTAAGACAATAAATGTAAAATGTACATTCGTTTTTCTTTAGGTGGATCTGATGATTCCGACAGTGTAAAATGAGTTCACCAGCCAAAAAAGTGTGAGCACCCCTGATTTATACTGTAAAACCATCCTGACTGACAAACCTAAACAGAAAAGAAGATAAATATATAGATGGATTAACATCTCTTTTTTTTTTTTAAAACACACAGTTATTAGAAAACCCACACATGTCTAAAGCCCTGATATTTTAAACATTAAAACACAACAGATTCCTGAATAACAAAAAAAATGAATACAGGTACAAAAGCAGGTCGCTCACCGCAGCTTTGTAGATGTCATTCATGCTGTAAACAGCTGTAGGCAGCTCAACAGGGACCTGTATATTCAACGGTCTGTCTTATAGTGACACATGAGGATGGAACAATCTATTCCTTCAGTGTGGGTCCATGCCCACCACATCCATCCATCCATCCATCCATCAGGACCACTTGTTCTGAGATAAACCTTCATTGTGGAATGTGACGGGGGCAGAAACAGCGGGCTTATCTCTCTGACTGGACCGCGCACTCTTGACATTCCAGCAGAAGGTCAAGCCAGAACTAACTGTGAGCCGGAATTATAAATCATCGGCATCACACTGACAGAAGAACGTCAAAACAGGGTGCTTACAAATGAAGTGGCTTCCCTCAAATAGCACTCATGCATTATGGTAATGTACACGCTCACTTCAAGTAAGCCGAAATCTTTTTATGCTTATGACAGATTCAGAGAAATCCATCTCACAACTTTTATCAGGTTGTCTTCCTGCCCAAATCTGCATTTTAACAGAGTATCTCTAAACATTATCACCACAATGTACTGTGTACTTGACATTAACTGACAAAAGGATGATTGTATAATTATAAGCAAGGTGGAATAAAAGTTTTTTTTTTAATTGGATGGATTTAAAGTCATTCAAACAAACTACCAAAATATTTGTGTTATAATTTAAGTATATAATCTGTATAATATATAAAATAATAATGTGTATGTATATATGTGTAGTTAAAACAAAATAAGTTTTGTTTTTTCTAAAGGAATAGGAACTTGTTTTCTTTGCATCATTTGAGGTCGGAAAGCACGCCATCTTTTTTGATATTTTGACCATTTCTCTGTTTCTGTAAACAAACATTTTTGCTTGGAATTGAGACGTCAGTAGTTTATAGAATAAAAAAAAAAACAATGTTCATTCTACTCAAACATATACCTATAAAGAGTAAAAGCCGATTATTTTGAAGTGGTCTCAATTTTTTCCAGAGCTATATATATATATATAAATAAATAAATACACACACACACACACACACACACACACACACACACACACACACACACACACGTACTGTATAGCTCACTTATACAAATGTATAATATAAGGTGCCTGGCTTGGCGTGTGTCCTCTCTATAGTGATTGGCGTGCGGGTAGAGTGGACGGGATGACACGGGCGCTTGGTGTGTATCATTTCTATAGTGATTGGTGCGCGGGTAGAGTGGAGGGACCCCTCCCCAGCCACTTCCGGAACACATGGACACCACTTCCTAAGTGTGCCTGATATTTAACAGCAGCTCCTTTGTGTAATGCAAAAGAATCACGTAATGCCGAAGCTCAACGACGCCATAAAGTGGAAATGTCAGAGGAGCGGCTAAAACAGCAACGTGACTCTAATGCTGTAACGCAACACATGCTACGAGTTGCACATCAACAGCAAAGAGGCCATCTGACTAACTGTGTGCAATCCCGCAGCACCGCTTCGCTGTCCGAAAAATAATGAAGATGGAATGGAAGAATGTTATAATATTTATGTATATATATTTATACACACTGGTATTCACTGAACCAGTCACTGTTACTACCACACTTTATGTAATAATATATGCGTCACGTCTGCTTAGATGCTAACTACATTTCATCGGCCCTGTTTTCGTGCTCTGCACAATGCCAATAAATTTGAATCTAATGTAGAGGCGTGGTTAGGGGGGCACGATGGCTTAGTGGTTAGCACATTCGCCTCTCAGCACTGGGGATTCCCGGTTCGAATCCCGATCTGGGTGGAGATTCCATGTCCTCCCTGTGTCCTTGTGGGTTTCCACCCACAGTCCAAAAACATGGATTCCGGGTAAACTGAATGCTCTAAATGCCCCGTGTAGTGTGTGTTTGTGTGTGTGAATGTGTGAGTGTGTGCCCAGCCATGGAGTGGCGCCCTGTCCTGGGTGTATCTGCCCAGCGCCCAAGATGTTCTCCCCTGCATGGGCATGGGGAACCCAACCACGAGCCTAGTAGAGGACTAAACGGAGGATAATGGATGGATGAAGGTGTTTTTTGTCGGTGCTCCATAGAATTCCTTTAAAATCTGGATCCCAGTCTGTGTGTTTTCTGGCAGCGGGATGTTGGCAGCGAACAGCCTGTAGCGGAACATGGCAGGATTTGTTGGACAGGGTGGCAGTGCGCAGGCTGAATGGCAGTCACTCTGCACTCTAATGGAATGCTAATTGGAACTGGCAAAGCTTGCGAGCATTGTGAAACTGCCTGGCAAGGCGGCACTGAATTTTCCAACATGGTGTGCAAGATGCGGAGCAGATAAAAGCACAGTGGCTCTGTGGAAATGATTACAACGATAAGTGTGTGTTTGTGAAGCCTTATTGTACTTTAAATCAGATCGGGGTGTTACGCAGCACACAACCGATAGTGGGTGCGACAGGAAACGATCCATTATCTGTGTATTGCTCCGCACAGCAGGGGGCAGCACATGCAAAAAAAAATTTTTTTTTTTTTTTGCTTTCATCCCTCTCGCTTAGGAAGGCAAATATCTGCTGGCGTGCTGACAGAGAGCGATCAAAAGGACATATGGAGAGAGCAGCTTCTTTGGACCACGTAGCAAATTTGCTTTCACCGCCGAAATTCTGCAGACTGTAATCACAAAACACAATCTTACACACGCCACCATTCAGCGCCTAGCATTTTGGAGAGGTTGCCATAGAAACTTGGGCACCATCGTAGTGGCAGGAGAATAGAGATGAGCACAGCAATTTCCTCTCACCATTTTGTCTCCAAAATATCACATGTGCTTCTTTCTCTCGGCTCTTTTTTGTCCCCCCCCCCTCCTCTACTTCTCTTGCTGTTGCAGCTATACACTTGCTGAGCAAATGTCATGAAGGATTTGTGCTTTATATCCAAATTTCTATATGGGTCAACGCCTAACCTAGAAGCAACCCATTACACAAGTGGAGCAGAACTACAGCGAGTCTTGATCATGCAGAAAATCGATTCCCATTCCTCGCACAAAAATTAACACTATTCGTGTATGCATACTAGATGTCTGCTTTTACTGTTGTACGAACATCCTGTCCTTATAGCCATGCCATGTAGTAAACAGACACACCAACCTACTTATCATTGAATTCGAGGTTCTCATTCAGTTCCGTTGCCACAGGTCGATTAAAGCAAAGGCTAGCTTTTAATTTCGGACAATTGGATGCATTCTACAGTGGAAACAGTTTGGGAAAGGCCCTTTTGTGTTCGGGCAAAAGAAGCAATTGTGTTAGGTTTGGTGAAAAAAAAAGTACACAAAAGCTGCCGCATTTAACGAGACACCGGGAAGAAAGGCTGCGGGTAATGAGGGGGTTTAATGGCCGAACAACATCAATATTTTTTTTGACAGGATCATTAAACAAGTCAATTTAATATCTATTTTAATCTGCGTGTTTTTAGAATTTGGAATGTAAACTAGAGGAAGCTGTAGGCTTGTGGCTAACGCCCCCTGAAGGTCCCCAATTTGATTCTTGGTGCCACCAAGTACATGGCTGAAGTGCCCGTGAGCAAGGCACCTAACCCAAATTGCCTCTGAGGTGCCGTATACAGGGCTGCCCACCGCTCCTGGCCCGAGTTCTCACTTCGCTCAGTGTGTGTACATGTCGGTGTTTCACTGCACAAATGCGTTAGATGTGGAGGACAAATTCCTCAGTGTTTAAAGTAGAGTGGGGGGGTGGGGATTCCCATCCAGAGGAGACCGTCTTGGGCACACTAATGCACACAGCCAGACACTATATGGGGGCAATTTAGAGCATTCAATTGAGCTTAAATCCATATTTTTGGACTGTGGGAGAACCTGAGAACGCAAAGGAAACCCACACGGACACGGGGAGAACATGGAAACTCCACCCAGAACGTGATTTAAACCGGGAATCCCCAGCACTGAGAGGAGAACGTGCTAACCACTAAGCCACCGGCCACCCAAGTCCTCATATCTTAGTTACCCCAAACTTTACAAGAAAAAGCCTACTTATAAATTAAACTCAGGACTTTCTTGCTTTGAAACAGAAGAATTAACCACTGCAACACATTTCACCCCTGAAAAATTGGGAGAAAACCCCTTTCAAAATCCCAGATCGCTATGGGATATTAACTCTAATGTATACATTTACTTCAGCTGTCATATATAAGAGTGAGACCAAAATAAATAAAATCATTTGGCATAACTTTGGTTTGTACCACTATCTCTGGAGCTGACTGAGCATTATATATTTAGATTCGATCCATGGTCATCTTGCTGCACAGGAACAAGCCTTATTTGCAGATTAGAGCAGAAACCATCTTACCAAACTGCAATGTTCTGCACAGTGGCTCTTGCTCCATTCAGTGTGCACTTGTTCTCATGGCGGGGGGTTACGATAAGTCCATCAGCCCGTTTCCGCGAGAAGTCTCTGAACTGCGGGACTAAAACGAGTATGGCTCAAGGCTGTTTTATGTTTCTCCATGTGTTGAGCGAGCAGAGCGATTGGCATGCCGATGGAGGGGGGTGGGGGGGAGACGGCTTTTAAATGGAGACTGATGTTGAAGAAGAGGAGCTGCTCTTAGCTCCACATTATTATGTGTCATTCGAACCAGAGCAGCACTCACTCTCACTGTCTAGACCTTTAATGAGGCCAGAACCACATTACCTTGAGTCTAACCGGACTCTACAAACTTCCCACTCTTCTTTCCTTCTCCATCACCCCATACACATGATCCTGGCTGCAGGCCAGCTTTTCCGCTCTAACGCATCACCAAGTCCTTAGTGTTCACCTCTTTTGTTCGATGCTGAGGAGAAAACCAAGAAGAAATTCAGTCCGTTATCCGCCGTGTAACGCTCTGATGTAAACTGAAGAAATGCAGATTTTTTTAACCATATTAACCTAATATTAAGCACATTTGTTTTAAAATTTGCATTAAGACACGGTCTACCTTCATTCATTTAGCCATAACGCACAAAACCTGATTCACTTTGGCAAAAAAAAAAGATTTCCCAGATGACGTTTATCAGATTTTTTGCTTCTTGAACACGGTTAGGTGTTTCTTATAGATTTTTGGTTGCTGATCACGAATATCACAATAAAATTTACGCATCACGTAGGGTTTAAGAGAAAAAAATCTTCAGTTTTATCATAATTATGCATAAACCCATCCTGCTCATTTGGTTACTACAGAAAGCTAGTGTGTATGTGTGCATCATTCTAGTAAAGTACAGTGTCTATTAATTAATAGAACAGTAAGTACATTTAATGCTATAGCCATTTTGCTGTCTGGCGATACGTCTCGTCAATGTCGTAACAGCCGCGATAGATAGATTCTGCATTATCTGTGGCAAACATACACTTGTATCTCAAAGACGTTCTATAACTGCTCTTGTGAAGAAAGCTCATCATCTGTATTTCGGCAGCAAAACTGGTGACCAAGACAAGGAATGGGCGCCTCACATTTGCTGCACAACATGCGCTGACAATCTAAGAGCCTGGTTTGGAACAAAAAGACCATGTGACGGACTGTTTTTTTTTGTTTGACTAATGTATCTGGTTTCTCTGCCAAAAACAAGAAGTCAATTGAAAATCCTAATCTGCCTTCAGCAATGAGATGTGTGCCACATGACGACAGTCTCCCAATTCCAAAACCACCCGAGGACTGGACCTTAGACGAACCAGACGAAGAAACTCCAGTGTAGGGTACTGACAGTGACATTGACCCAGATTTTGAACCTTGCTCATCAGGAACATAAACGTAATTAAAAAGGTAAACATATAAATGTCTATTTCTTAGAGTTCCTACATGATGCAGTAACCTAAAACCTTTCAGGAAGCAAGACTTTGTTGTGCAGTGAATTAAACCATTTAATTTTCAAAGCATGATGGGACTTTGTATAAAATCCGTCCTTTAATTATTCCTATTTATTAAACCATATAAATAAATAAATCCCTTTGATTTCCGGTGTATCTATTGAGCTAAAAATGATCTGCTGCAAGGCTTCTTATTTCTAAAAACCCATGATGTAATATCGAGGTAATGTGGTCCAGACACAATGCTATTTCCTGTTCTGTAACAATAAGATCAGCTTCTTAACTGATTTACACTCTACTTTCCACTAGATTTATAATAAAGCCGATGGAAAAAAAGCCCACAAAATACTAAAATGTAAATCATAGCAATAACATCCAAGTGTTTTAATACAAGAGGAACCTTTTCACGTTTTAAATTAATAACTGGGAATTGATCATCAGTCTAGAATTAGTTAAATAGGGAGAAAAAAAAGCATCTGCATTGAATCTTTTCAGTCTTATTAAAAGGTTAATGCAGCTTTAACATTATTATCAACCCCGCATTTAGTGGTTTATGGGAACTTCCTGTGCTAAATGTGCTGAGTCTTCTTCTATAATGTTGATAAGATTGGGGAATACAGAGGGAGGAATCTGAGATGCTCCCCAAGTCGGTATCTTGGCAGATCCGGCAGTTTCCTTTAGTATCTACTTTACATTTAGGAATGGAACATTATTTAGGAAGAATAATTGACTACAATGAATTCCTTATTTTGATCATATTAAAAGGCAATTGGTTTGTGTGGATAAGTTTGTTAAAAAACTCAAATATATAACTCACAAGATCACTAAATAACATTTTTTATATCTGGTCATTTAGCAGACGCTTTTATCCAAAGCGACTTACAACTATCCCAACTTGATGGCTGGGGTCAGAACACAGGGTTGATACAGCACCCTGGAGCAATGAGGGTTAAGGGCCCTGCTCAAGGACCCACATTGGTAAATTAAGTGGACCTGGGATTCAAACCCACAACCCTTAGATTGCTAGCCCAACACCCTAAACACTGAGCTACCACTCTCTCCTTTTATAATACCTAAAAGTGATTCAAAATTATTATTCCAGGTTAGAATTCCAATCTCGGCGCAGTTTCCATGTTCTCCCCGTGTCTGCGTGGGTTTCCTCCGGGTTCTCCTGTTTCATCCCACAGTCCAAAAACAAGGATTGAAAGTAAATTTGCTGCTCTAAATTGCCCCAAATAGTGTGTGTTTATGTGTGAAAGATAATGAATAAATGTTTTGACCGCTTCACATTCGAATACAATACATTATTTACCCGATGTTTTTTATAAACTGCGTTTGTATTTTTTTTTGCTACCAGATGGCAGTATTTGATTGTTAAAGAAAGTGGAATCCTGTTCCTCAGTGACCAGCGTTCAGTTTAAATATTAAAATCATGGAAGATCAGATTATTAAAGTTTTTTCCTTCAATTAATGCATTTATAAATTAAACCTTGTTTTTTTTATTATAGTGTGTTTGTAATCGTTTTATAAAAACAATAAAACACTTAAGGTTGTGTATTATTGGAAATACATTATGGGAAAGAGGTGGAACTGTACTCCGCTACGCGTCATGCCCAATAAAATCTTTTTCTGACGATTTACTTACAATAATGCCGCCCTCTCGAATCTTATTGCTTTTGTATATTTTGAGGCCAAATTTTAGACTTGCCCAAAAAACACCAACACACAATCAGCAAACGTAAAGCTAAAGTTTCCTGAGATGTAAAAATACTCGTCTAACTGCAAAAAAGTTTTGACGTACAAAGTTATTACATTCCAGATGATGAACAGGTGTTCTAGAGTTTGGAGGTCATAACTGGTATGGTCACGGCAATACAGAAGTTAATGTAGCCTGTAATAACAGAGACCTTCTCATCTGGGTTGGCAGCCTCGCAGGGAAATGAAAACGTGCGGTTTTGCGAGAGTGTCCTTTAACCAACGCCTGCTGAAGTAAACCTGGAACGTGTTACGTTTTAGTTCGGAAAGTGAGCATGCTATAGGATGCTCCTAATAACATTTCCAGAATATTTCAGACAGTGGGTACGGAAAGTGTTCAGACCCCTTTAAAATTTTCACTCTGTTTCATTGCAGCCATTTGCTAAAATCAAAAAAGACATTTTTGTAATTTATTAAAAAAGACAAACCTCTACTTTTTAATTGGAGTCCAGCTGAGTTTAATTAAACTGATTGAACTTGATTATGAAAGGCACACATCTGTCTACAGTATATAAGACCTCACCGTGCATGTCAGACCAAATGAGAATCATGAGGTCAAAGGAACTTCCCAAAGAACTCAGAGACAGAATTGTGGCAAGCACAGATCTGGCCAAGATTACAAAAGAATTTCTGCAGCACTTCCTAAGAGCAGAGTGGCCTCCATAATGCTTAAATGCAAAAAAGTTAGAACCCAGAACTCTTCCTAAGCCTGGCCCTCCAGCCCACTGCTCATCAACTGCCTAATACAATCCCAAACATTGAAACATGGTGGTGGCAGCATCATGCTATGGGCTGTTTTTCAGCAGCAGGGCACAGAGATATCCTGGAAGAAAACCTCTTCCAGACTGCTCAGAACCTCAGACTGGGCCAAAGGCTCACCTTCCAACAAGACGATGACATTAAAATAACAAAGAAGGCCATGCTTGACTGGCCCAGCCAGAACCCTGACCTAAACCCAATTGAGCATCTCTGGAAAGACTTAAAAATGGATGTCCACAAACGTCCACCATCCAACCTGATGGAACTGGAGGGGGTCCCCAAATCCATGTGCGAAAAACTTTTTGCATCATTCAGAAGACGACACATGGCTGTACTCACTCAAAAGGTTGCTTCTACTCAATACTGACCAGAGTCCGAATAATTATGACCATGTGATATTTCAGTTTTTCTCTTTTAAGTACATTAACAAGAAATAAAATTAACTTTTTTAATTTTAGCAAATGGCTGCAATAAAACAAAGTGTGAAAAATTGAAAGGTACCCACTGTAAAGTCTAAAAACGGTTAAAAAAAAAAAAAAAGACATTGCTGTGTTTGCAGATGTTAAAGCCAACGACACCTGGGACTCAGAAATATTGACCCCACATGCTGCTGGTGCAATACAAACACAGATAATGACAACAGTTGGGATTTCTCAGGTTCAATAAGACAGTGAAAGTATAAGGTCAGCATCTTTAGAGTCAGAGTGCATGTCTAGCTTTAGCTCTTGATGAGATCAGCCAGTTGTTACCGTACAGACAGTCTCCTCTTCCCTTTTTTTTTTGCCCCACTCCCTTCTTCTGTCCGTCCTGAAGATGTTAAACTAGTCGAGATGGAGCTGAGCATCGGCAGCAGCCTTGTCAAACTACGTTTTGTTCAGGTACAAGCTTCCTCGTTTATTATTTTCAGCAGGCATTTTACCTAAAGTAATATTTTCTGGAGATGCCACATGCTACATAGATAACGGAAGAGAGATTTCAATTTGTATTCTTCTTTCAGAACCTGTACTTTATTTTATAATAAAAAGCTGCTCCTTTTTTCCCGCCAATGTTGATTTTTTTAATTTCCTGTGAAGTCTTTAAGTTCCAGTGGCCTCATTTGAATTTACATAAATCAGTTTTCACTTTGTACAATATATGTAATGAAATATCTTTTTTTTTTGGCCGCTTTACACTTTTTGCCGCTATATACAGTTTGAAAGCTGACCCCACACACACACACAAAATCATGACCTCCTTAAATCTGGATTGCAACTAAATGCAGTAACTGTTATTTAACATGCAATAATAATTGGTAACATTTCTCAATATTTCTGTACTGTGTAAAAAAGTCTTGTGCTTACAATGGTTGCTTACATTAATGTGGGTTGTGATTTGGGCACTGGGCAGATACACCCAGGACAGGGCGCCAACCTACTGCTGGGCACTCCTCCATTTAGTAATGTATTAACCAACACCAATCAGTAGTAGCACATCAGACTCCAATCTTTATATCTTCTTTATTATTTACGACTGGCATAGAGCACAGAAATGAAGGTCATGAGTGGGCTTTTGGCGGGGGGGGGGGGGGGGG